>CM054061.1:218534492-218834662 GCA_028641055.1 Alopecurus myosuroides | reverse complement strand
TTATTGATGATTAAAAAAATTAAAAGAAACGTTTAAAAACTTAAGGAGGTATCAGATGAAGCTTAACCCAACGAAGTGTGTATTCGGAGTCCCGGCCGGGAAGTTACTTGGCTTTATAGTCTCCGAGAGAGGAATTGAGGCAAACCCGGATAAAATCAAGGCCATACAGAATTTGAAGAAACCGGAAAATTTGAAGCACGTTCAAAAACTCACGGGCTGCGTGGCAGCCCTGAGCCGGTTCATATCCAGGCTTGGAGAAAAGGCAATACCCTTGTACCGGCTTTTGCGGAAATCAGATAAGTTCGTATGGGATCAGGAGGCAGATGAGGCGTTTGAAGCACTAAAGAAGCAGTTATCTGAAGCGCCAGTACTAGCGGCGCCGGGTCCCAAAGAGCCTATGTTATTATACGTGGCAGCCGGTCCCCGAGCCGTAAGCGCAGTGGTTGTCGTGGAACGCAAAGAAGATGGGAAAGGTTACCCGGTCCAGAGGCCGGTTTACTATGTCAGTGAAGTGTTATCGGAAGCGAAGCAGCGTTACCCGCATTGGCAAAAATTGGTGTTTGGGGTCTTTATGGCCAGCCGGAAGTTGAAACCATATTTCCAAGAACATCCCATAACAGTGGTTAGTTCAATACCAATGTCGGATATCATCAGAAACTCGGATGCAACGGGCAGAATAGCCAAATGGGCAATAGAGATGGGAGATTATCATATCAGTTACGAGCCCAGATCGGCAATCAAATCCCAGGCCTTGGTTGATTTCGTTAACGACTGGACGCACACTGGAATGGTTACCGCCGTTCCAAGTTCCGAGTCATGGACCATGCACTTCGATGGATCAAAGCAGTACGAGGGGTCAGGAGCCGGAGTGGTGCTGACATCGCCAAAGGGGGACAAACTAAGTTACGTGCTACAGATTCATTTTGATTGCTCAAACAACGTGGCCGAGTATGAGGCTCTGTTGCATGGCTTGAAGGTAGCCAAGGAGATGAACATTAGAAGGATACGATGCTTTGGAGACTCGGATCTCGTGGTGCAGCAGGTGTCAGGAACCTGGGACAGGAAGGACGCCACTATGGCAGCATATCGCAGGGAGGTTGATAGGGTTGCCGGGTTTTTCTCCGGGTATGAAGTGGAGCACATAGACAGAAGAAAGAACGAGGCGGCGGACGCACTCGCCAGACTCGGCTCGCGCAGGGAGCCGGTTCCACCTAATGTTTTCGTGGACGAGCTATGGCGGCCGTCAGTTAAATCCGAGTCTGAAGAAGAATTAGCAAATCGAGACCCGGACGTGGAGCTCGTGGCTACGATACGCGGCGTCCCCGAATGGACGGAGCCATATCTGGCATACTTATCACGGGGCGAACTACCAGAACAGGAGGTACTAGCAAGACAAATCGTGAGGCGGGCAAAAGGATACGCTATTATCAATGGAGAGTTGTACAAGAGAAGTGCGGTAGGAGTCTTTTTGCGCTGTGTGACACCAGAAGAAGGCCGACAGATTCTTAAGGAGATCCACGAAGGTGATTGCGGGCATCATGCGTCCACAAGGTCTCTTGTGGCCAAGGCCTATCGACATGGGTTCTTCTGGCTCACAGCTCTAGCAGACGCGGAACGGATAGTGGCAAGGTGCGACGGATGTCAAAGGTACGCTCGTCAAACTCATGTGCCGGCTATGGAGTTACGGACCATTCCATTAACTTGGCCATTCGCTGTTTGGGGTATGGACATGGTTGGCCCCTTCCATATGTCACCTTGCAAGAAGACGCACCTTTTAGTTGCTGTTGATAAGTTTACCAAATGGGTGGAGGTTATGCCGGTCACCAATTGCGAAGCGGCCACAGCAGTCAAATTCCTGAAAAGAATTATATACCGGTTCGGGTACCCCCACAGCATAATTACCGACAATGGAACCAACATGTCCCTTGGAGAGATGGAAAAATTCTGTGGCAGCAATGGAATCAGGCTTGATGTAGCATCAGTAGCACATCCGCAAGCCAACGGGCAAGTGGAGAGGGCGAACCAAGAACTACTTCGTGGATTGAAGCCAAGACTGAGGGTTCCCTGTATCAGGGCCGCTGGGGCATGGGTTGAAGAGCTTCCTTCCGTGGTCTGGGGTATTAACACTACACCCAACCGATCCACCCAGATGACACCTTTCTTCATGGTCTACGGCGCAGAAGCGGTATTACCAAGCGACATCATTCATGATTCACCAAGAGTGACAGCTTATGTGGAAGTAGAGAACGAGAAAACCCGGCAAGACGCCGTGGATATGTTAGAAGAACAAAGGGAGCAAGCCTTGGAAAGATCAGCCATATATCAGCAGGACTTGCGAAGATATCATAGTCGGCGGGTGAAAAGCCGGGTCTTTCAGGAGGGAGACTTGGTCTTGCGCTTGGTTCAGACAAACGAGGGAAGGCACAAACTATCGCCACCATGGGAAGGACCTTTCATCGTAAGCCGGAGCCTGCATAATGGGTCATATTACTTGATAGATGCAAGAGAAGAATCGACCACAGTCAACGATACTGCTCACACAACTGCACCTATGCAAGAAAGAGATAGACCGTGGAACGTGGCTCAGCTACGTCCGTACTATACTTAGCAGAAAAAGATGTAACAGGCAGCAGGTTTCAGACGCACTCTTTTCCTATCCAGGGCACCCTTGGGGACTGGATGGGTTTTTAATGAGGCGGCTTGCTGGCCTAATTTTTTCATATCAAATAAAAAGGGATTATCAAGAAAAGAGGCAATTGTTATTTATACGGTGTGCATATTCAGGTCTTGAGGGCTGGTTGCTCCTACAAGCACAGCTGCAAACTCAAAAGAGACCCGGCCTTGATGCCAATGAGTTATAGGGGTCGGCTACTCGAAAAACGAGTGCGGCTACAATCTTATAACCGGACAAAGAAGTCCAAATTTCTCGGCTATTCTTACTTAAGCTCGATGTGACTCGCAACAAAGTGGCATGACTTGTTCGCCTACGATTACCGTCAGTCATGAGACCCAAACGGGACTTGCTTGACCCCGTTTTCGTATTGATGTAACAACATGGTATCCACGCGAAAGCCGGCTTATAGTACAAGATAGTCGAAAGGGTCATCTAAACCACAAGTTATGCAGAGTATAAGGCCGACAGCCGGAAACTCAACGATTATCAAGCATAACTTCAAACCTCATAAAAAGCTGTCCTGAAGTCTTGGGCATTCAGCGACAGGCGATTCGTTTCCTTGAAAGAAAACAATCATGTGTCCTAGACGCGGAAACCCGGACTGGGGACTTATGAGCTCTAAGGAAGAAACAACATCATCCATCCGATAAAATTACAACGGGCCACGCATCCGGGTCTCAGGAGCTTAGGGATTCAGGTGTAAAACCGTTCCCTAGACGCCAACGACACCCGGTGGACGGGTCTTGCTAAGGAAAGTATAAAAAAAAAAAAAAAAAAAAGTATAAGGTATCGAGAATAAAGCAAGTGGATATCAAGAACAAGCAAATGCAAAGACACATTCATCAAAAGCCCAAAGGGGCGCAAATGCATCGGGAGTATAAGCAAAAGTGTTACAAAAAACCTTAAAGTGTCAAAAGAGCACAGGCGCTCCGCTTAAAACAAGTAATAAAGCTGTTTTGACGACGCTTTGCCGACTAATGCATATGGAATGACAGGAGACATTCATTACTTCAAGCTGCAGGATCCATCTTGGCCTTGCCCTTGTTGCCGCTGGTGGTGGCGGCGCCACCCGGATTAGTAACAGTTCCGGGTTGCGAAGCTGCAGGAGCAGAGTCGGCAGCGGCCTTCTTGGCAGCTTCGTCCCTTATCTTGAGCGCCTCCTCCCTCCAACGGGCAAGCATATCGAACGGCTGGGGGCGGTTCGCCTTGACAACCTTGTCATTAGCATCATAAGCAGGGAGAATCTCATCAATCTCTAAGCTGTCAGCAATAACGCTAGCCGGATGGCGGACTTCTTTCTGAATAGCCTTGAAGTCCTTTGGCAAAAACTTGGACCCATCCAAGTTGAACTCCGGAAATCCACTCATAAGTTTGGCAAGTTGTAGCTTGGGGGCGTAGGCTTTAGCCAATGCGAGCCCCCGGGTTACCCCAAATCGGCAGGAGGACCGTTTCCAGTGCCAAATCCACTCGGGGATCGTGGAGCAGAATTCCAGTAATCTCTTCATATTATCTGGCTTGACATCCGGCAGTCGCAACTCATCAAGTATCCAGCTAACTCCGCCGCAAAGTTGGCGAAGAGTATTCTTGATGGTTTTAAGCTTGGCAGCATCATCTTCTTCGGGGGCAGCATCACGTGGGCCTGCTAAAAAAGGCAAAAGGAGCAAAGATAGTAGGCAAGCAAGTGCAGTTGTTCAATCCGAGTCATAAAAAGGTGAAATTTAAAAATCTTACCAGTCGCAGTACGGTGAACATCAGCAATTTGAGCAGAAAGAGTTGTAAGTTTGTCCTTAGCCCTGTGAGCTCTCTTCCTGTACTTTTTCGTCATCTTTTGGCACCTGCGAGCCTCAGTCTCAGCAGCTTCACGAAGGGCCGTTTCTTTTTCAATACGCTTGGTGGACTTGGCCAGCTTCTTCTCCAACTGTGAAACATAGTCCTGTAAAGAAGCATGAGGAATGATCAGCCAGAAACATTATACAAAGTTCCAAGCAAGTTACCTAGTAATTTACTCGGAACTTGGGGACTATGTATGGAAACAATTGATGATTAGTCGGGATTACCTCGTGCTTGGTTATTAAGGCATCTAGTATGTTTTCTTCGTCGCCCTTCAAGGTATGGAGAGCATCTAGCATTTGAGCAAAGGTCATGTCTTCAAGGCGAAGTTGAGAAGGGCCGGAGGATTGGCCCTCTTGTGGAGGAGTTGTTCCGGGTTTGGGGGTCGAAACCCGGATTGTTTGAACGTCCGGGATAGGAGAGCCCGACTTGGTCTCCACAATGATGTCTTCGTCCACTTCTTCAGAGGGCTGGGGTGATGCAATCTTTGGTGGAATTGGGTCCTTAAAAGGATCTTCTCCATTTCCGTCCTCGGCCTCGTCCTCAACCTCAACGTCCATGTCATCACTCGGCTTTTCTTCTCCCTGCTCTTCTGATTCAGGGATATCCGGGTCGCTCAGCGTAACTGTGGCGCTGAAGAAAAGAAGGGAGACATTGATCAATGGAATATACGGAAAAAAGAAGGGTAACCGGTACGAGAAAATGCAAGTAAAGGTAGTTTACCCGGTGTTCACGGCATAATCCGGGGGAAGCTCGCCGCTGGAGGCGGATGACGTTGGTAAGAGCACTGGCTGCGGTACGCGAAATTGCCCGGCAAGTGGATGATTAGGAGACGGATGACGTTGAGGAGATTGGGAAGGTTGAGCTGGAGGGGTACTGGCTCGATGAGTGGGTGAAGTGGAGATACCCGGGTTAAGGGGATCATCCCCCGGAGAATTCCGGGTCACCCTACGTTTAGTCGGGAGAGGGTCCTTCAAGAAGGGTGAATGTGATAATCGCTCGTTAAGTTCATGCATAGCAGCAAAGGAGTAAGGCGCACGAGACATAGAAGAGAAGGGAACCTTTTCAACTACCCCTCTAGCCTTCCTTTTGTTTCCCACTGGGGGCTCCTGGTCAGACTCGGTGGCTTCCGGGTCATTTTCTTCTTCCTCCTCTTCATCTCCCGACCCTGAAAGCCGAGTAAGTATCAGATAAGAGAAATAACACAGATGAAGGGCAGGTGTAAAGGGTATGGGAGAGTACCCTCATCATCATTAACAGATTCGGTTTCCTCTTCGGGGTCTTGAGAAGGAGGAGGGTTGTCGACTTTCCAGAAGGGATCGTCAGCCTGTGAACAAATAGACACAAGTGGTGGTTAGAGACTATAACGGACGAAAGTACTGAAATAAGAAAAAGGAGTCAGGTCTTACCGCTGGGGCGGGATTTTCCCGAGTAAACGGGGGTAACCCGGCAGTGTTCTTTATAACATCTAGTCTCTCCATCAGGAAGCCCTTGATGGTCTTGTTGGTGTTACCGGCAGGGAAGTTCTTGGTGGAGTAGCGGAGGGAATCTGTGACGTGACCCGAATATTCGTGTAACAGCTTCGGGCGAATCGAGTTGGGCTGAACCCGGAAGTCTACCCAAGTCTTTATTAGATTGAGCCCAAGAAGGCCGTGGGCTGAGAGAGCTGCTAGTTTGGCCAGAAGGGGCTGAATCGCTTCCCTATCAAGGTCAGATGCAAAAGCGCTGAAAGACTCGGAGGGCTCGAGAAGGCTCTCCGAATAACCCGGTAGTTTCCTCTCACCACCCGGAGAAGTGTCGTGGCAATAAAAGAAGGATAATTGCCAGTTTTTGGCGTTGGAGTTCAGGTTAAGAGGTGGCATCAATGAGTGTTTGCGGCGCTGGATGGATACCCCGCCGCAGGTAAGAAGCGTTCCGTCACCGCTCTCATAACATGGTTCGCATTGGAATAATTCGGTAAAAAGAGCAAGGTTTGGTGGAGTGCATAAGTACGACTCGGACAAAACTATGAAGTGGGTGATGTTCAGCATAGAGTTAGGCCCTATGTCGAACACCCGGAGGCCGTAGTGGCTCAAGACTTCCCGGAAAAAAGGGTGACCCGGAGGACGGAATCCCCGGGTCACATGCTCGGTAAAACAAATTACCTCGTTCTCGATGGGAGTGGGACGGGTCTCATCGCCAGGAGCCCTCCAGTGTATTTCCTTTTGAGAAGGAAGGATTCCTAACTCGGCCATCCCGTCCAGTTTGGCCTTCGTCGTTGAAGACCGGCCCCAATTGGCAGAAGTGGGTGGGGAGGTCTTAGCAGGAGCCGGGTGTTTTCCCTGTCTTTTAGGAGCCATGGAGTTGACCTGCAAAGGACAAGAAATATGTGGAGTAAGATTCGGAACACCAGATCATTCAAGTCTGGAGGCATTAAGGCGCTGAAGGCTAAAATAAGACCCGGATAATGCGCTACGATGTTAAATGATGAAAATTTTCCGGGTGTCAAATGAAGTTGAGTAAATTGTTAATTACTTACGTATTGAGGTGGGTTGGGTGAACATGGATGGTTGCCCATACCTTTATTGTGGAGGAATTAACTGGAAAAGGAGGATTATCCGGGTGTTAATGCGACAGGCGAAAAAACAAGGCGGAACGGATCTAGATCGAAGAACTTGCAAGTAATCCTATATGAAGTTTGGTGGTTAATAAGGGTGCGGGGGTGAGTTGCGACTGCGCATCAGGTGCTTAAAGGAGCTAAGGACTATCGAAGCGGATCAATTTGATGATACCCGAAAGTAATTTACGGGTTGACCCAGATCCAATCCTGGTCAAATTGAGGAAATTGCGAGTTTCAGTTGGATGATTGAGAGAGGCTTACCAAAGAAACTAGGGTCCAAAATGAGGCTGGTGCGTGGCGCGGCTTGAGTGTCTCACCACGGCCCTTGATGAGAGAAATGAAGGTGTGACGGCGATGCTTGATGACGGCGTTGGGAAGCTCGGGGTCGATTGCGGCCGGAGATGGCCTTATCTTTCGCAGCGTGCGCGAGCCTGGTGGCAGGGACTGCGAGGGAGCGAGGAGAGAAAGGATGTTGAGGCGAAGTGAAAGGCCTAGGGTTACTTTCGGTTAATATTTATAAGGGAAGTGGTGAGCTCGCCCGCGGCTGGAAAGCCGGAAGTTACGGAGCAATAATTATCCGCACAGATTTGGTGTTGCGGGCGTTCGGAACGAGGTGAAATGTTCCGTTGACAGGGGGAACGCGATTTATCCCGAGATATCAGGGATCCTTATCGAGAGTAGGGCCTTAATATCTTAGGGTTCAAATTTGGAAAGGTCCGTTAAGCATTCGAGGAAGGATCGAGCTGTCGAATGACCGCTACGGAGCTGTGTCTAGTCATCTGTTAAAGTAATTTGACCCGGTTCACGTGAGCTTGGGCGTTTCGTATCTTTTTAGGGAATAGCGAGCACTTCAAGAATGAATCTGTGAAGCCCGCGCTATCCTGGGGACTACTGATGGGGGGATAGTAACCCGGTAGGCCCACGTCAAGGTATAATCCGGCCCGAGGTGAGCTGAGTAATACCCGGATAGGGGTAAAGAGGTTACTAGAAGGCCCAAAGGCTTGTGAGATTCGTAACCCGGCTTGTGGGTTGCGATAAGGAAAGTTAGGCTTTGTATGTGGAGTTCGAGTAGGACTCAAGATGTGCCTTGAAGGGCAAGTTAGGGGTGTGCGGGTGCTTTATAAACCGGCCCCTAGGTTTAGTTTGCCAGAGATTCAAGTCATAGTTGTAACACCTGTTATCGAGTATCCAGTATAATCATATCGAGAGCCGGCGAGTTGCTTTCTGGTTCTTAGATTGCTTTCGCCATGTTCTCCTTCGAGCTAAACCCTCTCCCAAATACCTGTGTCGACTTGCCCCAAGATCAGTTACCCCAGGTAACATCTGCCGTGATTATCCCACGACAGAGGTAAAGAGACATAACAATAACACAAATAAAGCAATTATAATGTGAAATGGTATGGCTCTCTTCATGGTGATCTCTATCTCCACAAAGCTTGTAAGTCGGCTCGTGCCAACTCTTGTCACGTGCCATCTTACTCCATGTAGCCGACTTGTACATCGACTTGCATGCCACCGGGTTCTCCAACAAGCTACACTAGCTAGTAAATGAAAATTTACATAGAGAATCCGACACGCAGGCCGGTATACAATAAAATGACAACACCTAGGCTCCAGCCGGCTGACATAAACATGATACGCAGATCATGTATGGATTACACACATCACATGCACATAAGCCATACCATTCACAACTTCCTGCAAAAACAAGTTATGCATAGATACGGTATCTACCGGCGTTGTGAAACTCGCAATGACATCTAAGGCGCTACGACAGGGCGAAGCCGGCGGTCCCCGCAACTGGATTTATGTGTCACGGTATACCCCGATGGCGGAAACCGACTGGTAGGGGTAAGTTGTTCCATGACCTTAGCAGCATGATCACGGAAACCAGATCATCCATTAACCCCGAGTACGATTGATCCAATCAACCTTGTACAAAACCGATCTATCTCATAGAACGACCACCAAAACAGCAATTAGATCACATCTAACGCTAACTACATATCACATATGTACGGATCTCGGGCCTAATACCAGAAGCTACCGCTCTGATACCACTGTTGGAACGCGTAGAGATAAACAAAAAATTTCCTACGCGATGCTTCCAAGACCAATACTTGCTCCCGCTCTTAAGTGTGCGACCCTGCAGGCTCACGGTGACTTGGACACGATTGGAGTCCAACTCCCAATCGATCAATCGGTAGTGGCTCCTAGCAGAACATGCCGACTCCCAAGTATCATTGAGTCATGACGACATACCTTTCAATGTGATATTCATCTTAGTCCCTTTTGCCTCACGATATACCTTGTCGAACTATAGGCGATTTATCGTCATCCCTTAAATAGTTCAACTCTCTTCTCGGTCCGTGATATGTGATTCATCTGACTAACTCTTAGTCAATAGACACAGTTAACACTTAACTGAGTCGCGCATGGCCATGCTTCCTGAATCATATCACTCGAGAGGGCCCAGAGAATATCTCTCCATTCGGAGGGGCAAAATCCCATCTTGATTATCCACATCACGCAGCTTGCTTCTCATTCGACCCGAACTCTGCCTTTATAGTTGCCTTGTCACAGAACAACGTTTGACAGAACCTAAGTCGGTGATCCACAACTCGGATTGTGCGACAACCTCGGGTCTAAGGATTACATTGATTGAGACATGCAAATGACGACTTGATCGTTGCATCTCAATGTGGGTCAGTCCGACTTGCTAAACTCTTTAGCCAAGTCCGTGAACGTTGGAATGGCATCACCATGCCCATGACAAGTGGAACCGTGTCATCAGCCAACACTCACATTAGTCTAGGGTGTGTGTCCAGCACAACCTAAATGACCAAGGACAATCTAGTATGAACAACATGAATATATAGTTCCACAATCGAATCACATATTCAATGACATATATCAGATGTTCAAAACAAGGACAACTTAATAACTTTATGAATACAGTGGGAATTACATCATACATGATTGCCTCTAGGGCATATTCCCAACAGAACAAGATCATGATGATGAACCGAGCTGACATGGACGCAATCACCTTGGAGTGGATGACATCGCTAGGCGCGAGATCTTGCAACGGAGGAAGCAAGCCTTGCTCAATGGCAATGGCGATGGTGGTGCTAGTGGTGGTGGCGGTGGTGGTGGTGGTGATGGAGGTGCCGGCGGTGGTGGAGGTGCCAGTGGTGATTCCGGTCATGGAGATGATGTGTAGGTCAATGGCAATGGCGGTGGATTCAGATGTTTAATATTTTGATGCTTCAAAACTGTGTTATTTGCTAAACTATTGTTGAAATTCTGAACATTCTGACATATTTTGCTGCATAATTGTTTTTAAGGTTTGCGCGAAAACGAGCCGCGCAATATTCTGTTTTAAGGTTCCGCTTTACGGGTACTGCTATTGCGCGGCTCGTTTTCGCGCAAAAAACGCACACTTTGCGACCCTTAAAACGCGTTTACGGTTCGGCGTTTTGAGGGCTCTGTTAGAGTCAGATTCGGAAAGACTAGCTTTATACGAGTGGTGACTATCTACGGTCATCCACATACATATCCTTTTGAATAGCCTACCGATCCATATTAGTTGTCACGGATTTAGCACAACTTTATAACTTTTTTTTTAAGGATACGTCCTCAATCAGGCTGAGCATTCTTCCCACCGACAGCTGAGCCCTTCGAAGACCACTCCATTTCGATGCCTCACAAACACCGACATGACAAAGTGATTGGCGTCCACATATCCTTCTTATCGACCCCATGCATCGCACGGGCAGGTAGCCATTTCGCCACGGTATCATGCTGACTCGGGACCCAATGAGTCAACCTCCATGTGTCGATCAACACGGCCAATACACAACCTCAATAAATGGTCGATGTCTTTGCCGTGCTGGTCGCAGAAGGGACACGCCGCTGGGTGTGGACGTACTCTACGACTCAACCTATCTGTAGTCCAGCATATGTTCCTCAAGACCAACCACATCAAGAATTTACATTTGTTCGGAGCGCGGGAGTGCCAGATTTGTTATGACCCATCCAGACCCTCCCCGCCTTCAAACATGGCCCTGTAAGCTGACCTGGCAGAGTATACGTTATTAGCTTCCCAGTTCCAGCGAAAAACATCATCCACACCCTCCGAGAGGGCAACTCTAGAGACACTGTCAGCTAGGAACAAGAGCTCCTGTTGCTCTGCCTTTCCCAGATCTAGGGGGACATCCTCCAGCTAAACCTTCCCTTACCCGTCGCCTGGATCGAGCATGCTTGGAAATCTTCTTAAGAAGGTTGGGTGCAAAGTCCTTCACCCTGCCCCGTGCCAGCCACCTGTCTCTCCAAAAGAAGGTCATGGCGCCATCTCCGAGCACCGATGTGGTGGCGGCCTCGAATAATTGCAGTACAAATTTAGGCACCTGAATGTTAAACTCTGTCTGCGACTTCGAGGTGTTTGTCCTGCTAATCCAAAGCCACCGCACCCTAAGTGCATGATTCATCAAACGGGGGTATTGGGGATGCCAAGTCCACCCAGCTTCTTGGGCATGCAAACCCTCTTTCATGCCACTAGATAGTGGCCACCGCGCCCTAAGTGCATGATCCATCAAACGGAGATCGGGGATGCCAAGTCCACCCAGCTGCTTGGGCATGCAAACCCTCTCCCATGCACTAGACAGTGGCCACCATGAACGTCCTTTCTCCCTTTCCACAAGAAGCCTCTAAGAATCTTCTCGATGTCCACAACGGTTTTAGTTGGCACATACAGAGACATCACGGCAAAGATCAAAACTGCCACGATAGTGGTCTTGGCCAACTCAAGCCTACCATATTTTTTTAACAAGTTGGCCCTCCAGCCAGATAAGTGACCCGCCACACTATCCACAATATACTGGAGCTGAGCTCCCGAGAGCTTTCTAAGGGAGAGCAGCAGTCTGAGGTAACTCAACGGGAAAGGCATAATAGGACATTGAAGCTCGTTTGTCACCAACTCCTCCTCTGTCCCTTCACATCTGATCAAGTGCGCCGAGCACTTTTTTCCAGATTAGCGTGTAACCCCGAGGCCTCCCCGAAATCCATGACAATTAATATGGATCAGATGGAGTAATAAAGATTGGCGCCAAGACTAATTTACTGACTATGTGGAGCTGGCCTACAAAAAAATTAAGTAAAATCACTGTCACAAGTGAAGGCTAATTACCCAAATGTTCTTGAGCCAAGAAGAGAAACATGCTAATATTGTGGATAACATGGATTAGCTTGTTCGAGCAAAAGTCAAGTCCAACTAATAAAGACCATCGAGAATCTACCACAACAAATCATAATTTTCACTTATTAAGTATCATTAAGAAACTCATTTATTGCAGTGGTTCCCAAATTATTTCTATTCATTTCATATCTTTTGTGTATTTCATATTCTTTCTTGGAGCTAACTCTACTTAACCATACCATGATCTGACAAATACATCTTTGTTTTCATGTAGCACCCACGCCCAATCCCGCTCTCTCCCGAACCAGTTAACTTCCACAATGACATTGGCGCACCTATAAATATGCCTCTTGATACAAAAAAGGTGATGTATTTGAACTTCTTCACAGTAGACTAGCATTTCCTATATTGCCCGTGATGACGACGAGTTTGTATTTTGTTAGAATTTAGAAAAATATTTCAAGCTTAGGTATGTGTATTTTTGTACACAAATCAATCCCTTAAGTTATAGATAAAGTGCTACCTATTACCGATCAAATAATTTTCACTAATAATACCTCCGAGTAAATAACTATTAAAGGTACAATTCTCTCACAAAATTAAGGTTATAATTGTGGTACTTTGACCATAGGAAGTGATTTTTTTCAATTAAGCCACACATTACTTGGGATACTAATAGAAATAATGTCCTTAGTCTCCTTGTAGTTCCACTACTTTACTTTTTTTCTATATCATCCGTGTATCTTTTTTGAAGATGTCGCCTACAAACACAGGACCTGAAGAAAAAAGAGAAAGAACTTTTGGCTAAAGAGGCTGAGCTGAACAAGAGAGAGCAGGTATTTAGTTGCTAAAAAAACAAGTTTGGCTTGTCATTTCCTTAAGTATGCAGCTAATTTCACACATATGTGTCGTTCCTATATTTCTATTTTTGTTACATCTATTATTAAGTTGTATGATTTGGCTTCTTATAATTTTATTTATCTAGGAAATAAAACGAAGGGAAGAAGCTCTTGAAAGAGGTAAACATTAACTTGATCATTCTCAAATGTAGAACCAATCCATGTGAAACTCACCATTATTTCTTATAGTTTCCCTCTTAATCTTATGCAGCCGGAGTTCGCATAGAGCCTAAGAATTGGCCTCCCTTCTTCCCCGTCATTCATGTGGATATTTCAAACGACATACCTGTGCACTTGCAGAGAGTGCAATATGTTGCATTTGCTTCGCTCCTAGGTATGAAACCAGAAACTGCCAAAGATATTTAAAAGTCATATATTCAATACTTTGTAATAAACTTTGAATAATAAAAAGATGAGTATCAGTTCCAGAACAATCATGTCTAAATTTTCATGCAGGTTTGATCATATGCCTCTTCTGGAACTTCATATGTGTTACTGCTGTTTGGATTATAGGGGATGGTATGTTTAGAAAAACTTTATTTATTAATATAAATTTATTAAAAAAATCTTGGTAATGTATGGTATTTGTCGGTCTGTTTGTATTGTTTTAGTTAATCTCCTTTGTTCCTACATGCAGATGCAGGCCCTAAGATCTGGTTCCTGGCCATCATATATTTCGTTACTGGAGTCCCAGGTGCCTACTATTGTTGGTACCGACCTCTATATCGTGCCATGAGGTAGCTATTTCTCTTTCTGATTATGTACTCTAAAGTCTTCAAATAGTTGTAGTGCATGGTTAGAATTCCTTGCACACCACTTGATAGTATTATGTAATTTCACTAGGAAAGAGAGTGCTTTCAGATATGGATGGTTCTTCATGTTCTATTTTGTAAGTTTTCTGTACAATATTGACAATTTTGAATGCATTTTAGATCCTTCGT
Source organism: Alopecurus myosuroides (assembly GCA_028641055.1). NCBI lineage: Eukaryota > Viridiplantae > Streptophyta > Magnoliopsida > Poales > Poaceae > Alopecurus > Alopecurus myosuroides. The sequence continues at coordinate 218,820,522 of CM054061.1, read as the reverse complement.
TTCAGTAGATAACTGATGTGTGTATTGAATCTGCAGTTTCACATTTGTTTCTGTGTATTCGCATCTGTTGCGCCGTCGATTCTGTTCGTGGGACGCTCACTTGCGTAAGTTACATTTCCCACGTACATAATAAAGTATCTTTAATTGAACACAAATTCCATTCCCTTGAAATGGTAATTATTTTATGCAAGACTTGTCGTCCAACTCATTTTTTTCCCCATCAAATAAATCATATCTTGCTATTTTTGAAGTATGTGTTGTAAGGACTTCTACTCTCAGTGTTATCTAATACTTGGTAATTCATATTTTTGTAGAGCTATAACTCATATTATTTGTCATTTCCAATCATTTTGCAGAGGATTTTTTCAAGCACTCAGCGTAATAGGGTATAGTGCTACCGTTGGGGTAAGTCGGTATTGCATTTCCACCATCAGGCTGGAACCTCCTTTTCAACACTTATACTGTACATGAATTGAACACACTGACTTTTATTTTCAGATATTCTATTTCCTAGGTTTTACCTTGTTTGCCCTGGAAACGTTGCTGAGCATATGGGTCATGCAGGTAGACAGTGCATAAATTTCCTACTGCAAACAAAATGGATTCTCTCTGAAAACTAACTTGTAATGCTACTTTCAGAAAGTATACTGGTATTTCCGCGGAAGCGGGAAAGAGGCGGAGATGAGGCCTGATGCGGCATCGCGCCGTCCACCATTTTGATGTCCTCCTCATGGCTCCGGGATTATTAATTTGTGTGTCATAGTTCGAGTGAACTAGTTATAATTAATATTAGTGCTAGAACTCGTGTATATCCGAAGAATGTCATTTCTTTTCTTCTGAATATCGTTTTCTTATCTGAAAAGGCAATTCTTAAAAATTCCAGTGTTATATACAGATTTAAGATGAAAACAGAAAGGCAACACAGTTTTCGTGCAAAGGAAAGATATACTAGTAATCTAAATGGGTCGCTATCAAGTTGGCGTGGATGAGGCCGAAAATAAAGTTGATAAGGGGTGGTCTGATCTTCTCGTTGAGCATGTTGATGAAGAAGTGATGATAACTTTTATCTCGTTGTGATCTCTCCGGCTAATCTCCGTTGCCAATGCAACAGATTTCAATTCGTTGGATATTCGCAACTCCACACACTTGCGCACGTAGCCGCCGACTACGAAGCGGTCATGTATCTTCTAATTCCCGATCGAACATCAGATAACACATAAAGTTTGCAATTGGATAAACCACCAGATCGATACAAATTGGTGGGGAATAATTCAGATGAATGCTTCTAGCAATCTGTATGGAATCTAGGGTTTTAGTTTTAACAAAGTCTAACCTTTCTAATCTGTATCTACTAGGTAGTTGAGGGCTAGGGGATGCGCTCCAACTAGCCTGGACGTCCAAACCATGGACCCAACTCGAGTTCGACTCAAAGGAGATACAAACCGACCAAAAAACTAGTTAGGCCAAATCAATCTCGTAGGCCCGAGTGTCTATAGCTGGTACTACCGGACGAGTGCGGTAGTACCGCCTGGGTAGTTCCGACTTCGACTCGGTAGTACTAAAATTTCCCGGGGACATACTGGAATCAGCGTGTCTTTTCGAAGCAGTACCGGTTGTAACATCCCAAGTATGAAAACTCCCCTGAGAATGTTTGTTTCATGTTTATTAAAGTATTGCATCATGTCATCATTTTGTTTCCAATTGTTTTCATTTAGTTTGCATCTGTTTTTCTCTGTTTTCACTTTTGAAATTCAAACTTTATTTCAAACCTTTATTTCATACTTGCTCTGTTACAATCTTTTTCAAATTATAATGTCAAATCAAACCCTCATTTGTTTCCATTTTATTCCATAATGCTCACTTATTAAAATGATGGTTTTAATCAATCATTTAAATTCCAAATCACATTCAAAATTCAAATCAAAGCATCAAACAGCACCTAATTTGAATTTATGAATGTTATCAAAACAAATTAACTCATTTGTTCTAATTAACCTAGGGTTCACCCTATTAAAAGTTTGGTTTCATATATGATCACTTAATAAGCAATTTAATTCAAATTTGAATTAAATACAAACAACAAGTTAATTTCAAACTTTTTGAAAACAAAACTTGGCATTTGTTTGCTATTGACCTAAATAGCCCACCCAAATTTTTCTAAAATTTTTGCAAACCCCAAAATCATCTTTTTCTTCCAAAACCTAATTCTGCAAAAAAAAACATAAGGAGAAAATTTTAAAAATAAAATTTGGCGCCAGGGGGTCGTGGGCTGCGCCCAGCCCACCTTCTCCTTTCCCTCGCGCGCAGCCCAGCCCACCGCTGCCAGCGTACCGCTTCGTTTTTTTCTCTTTCTAATCTTCCTTCGTCATCGCGTACGGCAGGCCATCCGGCCATGCCACGGCGGCAGCCGCGCTCCCCTACGGCCAGGAGAGCTCCTGGAGCTCTATAAAGCTAGCCTAGGCGCGCGCCGCAACCCTAGCTAGCCCTACCCCTCTCCCCTCGAGCTCCCGCCGCCATTTTCCCCTCTCACGGCCACCTCCCACTTCTCTGTCACCTCACCGGAGCGAGCGCCGTCTGAATCTTCGATGGCAGCCCCCGCAGCCGCCCTCCATCTCCCTCGCTGATCGCGGGAACCGCACCGTCGCCTCCTCCTCGAGCTACTGAACACCGCAGCCGCCGCGGAGGTCAACCACACCGTCGCCGCCGTCCTCGTCCCTGTCGCCGTCGAGCTCGTCCCCGAGCCTCTGCAACGACGACAACGCCGGTGAGCCACCGTGCCTCCATCTCCTCCTCTCTGCCGTGCACGTTGCCGCATCCAGCAGTCACACGCTTCGCAAGTACAACGAGAACGAGCACAACACCCCGGTGATCCCCGCCGGCGAGCAACGACCCGTTGTTTCCCGTCGAGGTTCAGTTAGCGCGCGCGCTAAAAATTTAGTTAACCACAGCACGGAAGAATAACCTGTACGCGTCGCGGTATCTGTCAAAACTGACGAAACACCGCAGTGGTAGCACTGCTCTGTCGCACGCGCACGGTCGCGAGTTCGATTCCCTCGCGCCGCGGAATAAAACCAAACTTTTGCACCGAGTGCTGACAGGGTGGCCCCCCCTGTCAGCCACTCTGTTGCCACGCGTGCAGCTGCGTGGGCCACGTTGACCCTAGGCCCACGGGCAGTGGCTAGTGTAGGTTTTTGTGCGGTAACAAATGATTTTAACATTTTCTGTTTTCAAAACAAGTCCTTTTATTTTTTACAGATTGGTCCTAAATTTTAAATTGTTAATAACTTTTGTTTTATAATTCCAAATAACAAAAATAAAATATGTGCACTGCCCCAAATTTAATTCTCTATCTAATGGTAACATTTGTTTTCTGTTTTGAATTTTCAAAATGCAATTCAAATTTGAATTCAAATAATTCAATTGCAATTTGCTAAAATTCATAACTAATTCATTCTTAATCCAAATAATGCAAATAAAATATGTTTTCCATGCTATTTAAAATAACCTTTTCAAATGTAAATTTTGTTTCATGTTTTGAATAATTTAAATTGCCTAAATAATTTAAACCTTGTTTAAATCATTTAAATTTGATAAAATCATAACTTGCTCCAATTAAATTATTTTTGAACATGCAAAATATGTTTTCAACCTAGAAAAGTTTAAACTTTTCAAATATGAATTTGAATTTATGTCTTGAACAAATAAAATTCAAATAAAATTCATACTTGTTTTAAATTCATTTAAAACTTGTTTAATACTGTTTAAGTCATAATAAATTCATACTAATTCCTTTTTCAATATTTGAAACATGTAATCCACCTAAAATTGTGTGTTCCTTTCAAATATGAATTTTGTTATTTGTTTTAAACAATTTAAATGGCTGACAACAACAAATACTTGTGTGTCACCTTCAAGGAACCAAAAAATTCCCTAAATTAATAAATAAATTTCTAAATTGGTAAACCCTATTTTAAATTGGTTCTATTGTTGTTATTTTGTTGTTTTCCTCATCCATGCATCGTACTAATCCACCTTCACCTGTTGATTAGTTGGAAAACAAATAATCTAACCAAAAATTCATGGGCTTTTCATATGCAACTCAAAATTGCATATGTGTCCATTTAAATTGTGTTACCAAGTCCACTAGTTATTTTGATGCATCTATTTAAACTTGACATGCATCATCCCATGATTGTGCACTATGCCATGATATTGATTGTTTATCTTTCTGCATTGTCTGTTTGCTTCTTCTCGGATAGACGACGACGTTGAGACAGACGATACTTACGACACCCCTTCTGAGGATCTAGCCCAGTACCAGGCTACTGAGTTTGCAGGCAAGTTATCACTCACATGAACCATTGTGTTCCTTTCAACATTGGTTACCGATACTTTCCGTTGTCTATTTCTGCTAGCCATATGTATCGTTGCTTCTGTTACGAACCTATCATATGATACCCTGAACCCTGATATTGCCTCACCTCCAGTCCTATAACCCCGTTACTTGGGCCCGTGTCTTACTAGCATGCTTAGGGTTGTTTTGCTCGAGTCTGTTATCAGTTACTTTCTGTTATTATATTTGGTTATGTTCTAGGGCTCGATGTTAAACAACAACCTGTTAATCTTGAGGTAATAATAAATTTCTGATAAGGCACCGGCAGGAGGCCCGGCGTGGTTTTGAGGCCTGCTAGTGTCGACCCTAATAGGAAAAGGGTCTTGTCTACTGATCCATGATGAGCGCACTATCCGCATGTGGGAAGCGTGTATGGGCGCCCCCCTCAATTTGATTCGATTCGCATCTCGTCCAAATCACCACACGTAGTTCGGGCTTTCCATTTGATGCACGCATATGCAGGTACGAACCCGAGGCCAGGGTGGAACTTTTGTAGTCGGCATTTAGGGCGGCGTGGTCTTCTAGTGCTATGAGGGTCCCCTTTTCTTCGTGGGGCTCGATTAGCCGCGCACGCACAGCACGTGGTGCTTTGGGCTTGATGCGAAGAAGAGTTGAGTTGTGTTGAGTGCCCCGCTTGGTGGGAAAGGCCTTCCCATCTGGCGGGTTATTCTTACGTGTACGGCCAAATTGGTGCACCCCTGCAGGGATAAATCTTCTCGAGAAGCCGTGTTTTCCGTGGTTATGGTTGACTTGGTGAAAGTACTGGCTAACAAGTACTCAGAACAACTTACACCTAACTAATGATAACTTGACTAGTAATAGGCTTATTGACACAACAACTTGATCCATCATTAATACAATTGTGTGAGTTATCCTCGGATTGCTTCTTTGGATAAGGGGCGAGATCCAGGATGGGTTTGTGCGGTGGTTAGTGAAAGTGCATTTCGTTTTCCCAGTGTTTTGTGTGTTAGTTAACAATACTAAGTACATTATTTATCGAGGTGTTTAGTGTGCAGGTCTTATACTTAACATCGGCATCGATCACCGAAATGTCGGTGAAGTTTGGCCTGAAAGTTTTGGGACAGAACTCAACCGGATTATTCGGACCGGATTATTCATCCTGGACCGGATATTCCGGTTGCTGATGAAGGAGCACAAAAATGGCTAAGGACTGAGAGTTTCGCATACAGAAGTGAACCGGATTATTTGGTCCGGAATATTCATCCCGGACCGGATATTCCGGTTGCTGCGAAAAACTGCTAAGGACTGGAAGTTTTGCTCACAGAAGTGAACCGGATTATTCGGACCGGATATTCCGGTTGCTGCGAAAAACTGCTAAGGACTGGAAGTTTTGCTCACAGAAGTGAACCGGATTATTCGGACTGGATTATTCATCCTGGACCGGATATTCCGGTTGCTGCGAAAAATGGCTAAGGACTGGAAGCTTGGAGCTACTGGAGTCAACCGGATTATTTGTACCGGATATTTCATATCTATACCGGATATTCCGGTTGCAGTTGAAGAAGTGGAAAAATGGCTAAGGACTAGAAGATTTGCGTAATGGCATCTACCGGATTATTTGTACCGGATTATTCCGGAACAACCGGATAATCCGGTCCAGCTCTGCAGATCTGCGTGGAGCAAGCTGACCGGATATTCCGGTCCAAACTTGGACCGGATATTCCGGTACCTTTTTTCCTGCACAACGACTAGTTGTGAGGAGGGACTATAAATACCCCTCCTCTTCTTCCCCAAGATCTAGTTCTTCCCCTTAGCATTTATGAGCATTTAAGAACTCACCAAATCCCTCATAACTCCCAATCCCTCCACCCAATCTTGAAGATCTTTGGAGGATTGAAGGAGAAGGCCCCGATCTACATCTTCACCGAGCCGTTCTTCATTTCCCCCTCTCTAGCTTGAGGGATCTTGCCTAGGGTTTCCTCTTGTGGAGAACCTAGGCATCTTGTTTCTTGTTGGTGATTCAAGAAGAGTTGGGAGCCCCCAATTAAGTTGTGGGTGTGTGCCCCAAGTTGTTTGTAAAGGATTTGATCCCCGCCTCAAAGGGGTTCTATAGTGGAAGGTGAACTAGTCCTTTGTGGCGAAGTTCATCGGAGAATAGGGTGAAGCCTTAGTGGCGTTGAGTAGGCCTTTGTGGCGAGCTCACACCCCTCCAACGAGACATACTCCCCTAAAAAGGAGGAACTCGGAAATACATCGTGTCTCCGTGTGCTTCCATCGGTTACCTCGTTCCTCCCTCTCTTTACTTACTTGTACTTGTTGCATTAATTGCTTGTCTTGTCATATAGGTAAATTCACCACTAGTTGCACTATCTAGAGAATTTACCTTCTTGTCAAGCCTAAACTTTGAGAAAAATTAAAATTGGTCGTAGCACCTATTCACCCCCCCTCTAGGTGCCTATACTTTACTTTCAATTGGTATCAGAGCCTCGGCTCTTCTATCGGGCTTAACCGCCTAAGAGTTTAAGTATGGGAGATGAGTCGGATGACGCTCCGTCCGATGGAAATGTGTCCATGAATGATCTCAATGCTTTGAGAGAATCATTGACCTCATCCATAGACACTAAATTTGAGGAGTTGCGTCAACTCATGACAACACTCCTCAAAGCCAAAGAACCGGAGGTGGTCGACTCATCCCCTCCGGAAACGGAGGGTGCCAAGAAAGGGGTTGATGGTGAACCACTTAAAACTGCTTCCGCCGAACAATCCGCTAAGAAGGGTGCGAGTGGAAAGGAAGGATATCATGCCGTTGAAGGCCAATATTCTCCCGATCCTCCCATCCCTTTTCCTCATATAATTCCTAGAGGAGATCCACCTAAAATTGATGCATATTCTTTTTGTGAATGGCAATACTACATGGAGACTCACTTGAACTCTTCTTGTATAGATCTTTGGAGAATCACTCGTGATGGATACAAGCCATATGATCCCAAGAATCTCACAAGAAGAGAGGTTGTAGATTGCCAACTCAATTACACCGCTTTATCCATCCTTCATCAAGCCGTGGGCCCCAATCACATGCCGCATCTTCAACACTTCTCCACCGCCAAAGAAACATGGGATGCACTTGTCATCATGTTTGTTGGGAATGAGAGCATGCAAAGAAATCGCTATGACACCTTGACCAATGAGGCCGAAGGATTTTTCATGCGTGATGGAGAAGATCACGTGGACATGTATCGAAGACTCAAATCTCTTGCCACCGCTTTCTCTAATGCGGGTGCAACACATATTGATGATGCTTGGATCAAGAGGAAGTTCATAATTGCCGTGATGCCTTTTGAGGGCACGGATATGAAGAGCATTCAAGGGAGACATGATTTCTCTACCATGACCTCTACCCAAGTCATGCAAGAATTGAGCTCCTACAAAGTGCAAACCAAGAATGCTCTTGACAACCGTGCTAGGGCCATTGGGATGCATCAAGGAGCTTCCGTTGCTTTGAAGGCCAAGGTGTTGTCAAGAGAAGTTGAGAATGATGAAGATGGTGAAGAAGAATTGCCTCCATTGAAGGAACAAGAATATGATCCCGTTCTAAAGGATCTAATAGCTCTCACCGTGCAAAAGTTTTGGAACAATCCCCCAAAAGGCAAGAAATTTGTTGAGGAGAAGACCAAGTCTCGTTATGGTAATGATGGGGCTCAAAAAGTGAGATCTTGCTTCAATTGCCAAGACAAGTACCATTTCATTGCGGAGTGCCCCTACGAGAATAGAGAGAACCATAGCGGCAAGCTCATCCGCAAGGACAAGTCCAAGGTTGAATACAAGAAACCTCATTTCAAGAAGAAACCTTTCAACAAGAAAACCCCCACCAAGTTTGTGCTCTTGACTCAAGAGGAGTATGATTCCGGGAGTGATGAAGAAGAAGAAACAACAAGTGAAGTGGCCGCTCTAGCTATTGCTTCCACTCCATCTTCGTCATCTCTCTTTGAATCCCCCAATGAAAATCTTCCTCAACGCAATGACAAGTGCTTCATGGCTAAGGCCACGGAGGTATCATCTTCACCTAACTCTAAGACTCCTAGTGAACTAGAACATATTGCTAGTCTTAGAGAAGAAGAGGAAAGGGCCTCCTTGGACCGTTTTATGTCTAACATGCAAGGGGAGACCAAGAAGTACTTTGAGCATCTCATGAGGCAATTGGGAGAGGCCCAAGAGGCCCTTGAGAAGAAAGGTGAGGTTGAGAGAAGGGATGCGGATGAAATTGCATCCCTCTCAATGACTCTTGAAGAAGAGCATGATGGTAGAGTTTCTCTAGAGGATGAACTTGAAACTATTGAAACTACTCATAATGAACTTGTCTCTAAAATCATTAAGGAACGTGATCTTGCTATTGCTAAATATAAAAAGGCTAAAAGTATAAAGTAGAGTTTGGGGTTGGTCATGGTAAACTAACCGAGGAGTTTGAAAAGCTAACCAATGCTCACAAAGCTTTGGAAAGCCAACACTCATCCCTCAAAGAGTTGCATGAACAACTCCAAACTCAACTTACTCAATCTAACCATCCTAGCACTTCTACTTCTTCTTGTGATCATGCAAATATTATTGAAGAAAATTCTAGGTTGAAGGATGAGCTAGCAAGGCCCAAGGGCAAAAGCACTCTAGCCGAAAAGGTGGTGCTCGCCACCCCACAAGTGGTTGCCCCAAGCTCTAATGCGGTCATTTCTAGACCACAATTGAGTGCTCCAAGGCAACAAGTGGGCAAGCAAGGTCTTGGCTACATAGCCAAGAAAAGGAACAAGAAGAAGAAGAACAATAAGAAGAACAAACATGGTGCTTCAAGTAGTAGTGTCATGAGGGACAACACTACTCGTAGCACCTCCGCGGGAACTAACAACCCACACCATTTCTTATATGTTGATTATTATGGTGTTGTGCAAGCTAAATATGTTGGTCCAATTGAGGGGATCATTGACTACACTATATGGGTTCCAAAGACCCTTGTTACTAACATAAAGGGACCCAACTCGGGTCCTAACTCTAGTCAATGATCTCTTGCAGGACTATGCTTCCGGTGGGACTAAATGGATTCTTGATAGTGGATGCACTAATCATATGACCGGAAGCAAAGAACTTGTGACGGAGTTGCGACCAAATGACATCCAAGCAACCGTCACCTATGGGGACTCGTCCAAGTCTAAGGTATCCGGGTTTGGCAAGGTTGTGGTGGCTCCCGATATCACTATCGTGAACGTCATGCTTGTCGAATCCCTTGGTTACAATTTACTTTCCGTCCGCTCTCTTAGTAAGATGGGGTTCTCCGTCTTCTTTGATGGTGATATTGTGGTCCTTTTGAGGAGCAAGACTCTTGACGTCGCTCACGTGGGACATGTTGAAAATGAGTTGTATGTGGTAGACTTTTCTAAGTCAACCAACACTCAAGCAATGTGTCTTTTCGGGAAGGCGGACTTGGGATGGTTATGGCATCGCCGGCTATCCCATGTAAACATGAGAACTTTGCAAAGTCTTCACAAAAGTGGCCTTATTGTTGGACTAAAAGAAAATGTTTCCTTTGCAAAGGATCGCGTTTGTAGGTCGTGTGTTGAAGGGAAGATGCATGACATTGTGCACAAGGCCAAGACTATTATCTCATCAAAGAGGATCTTGGAGCTTCTCCATGTTGATCTCTTTGGTGCCGTGCCCGAGGCAAGTCTTGGCGGCAAGAAGTATTGCTTGGTGATTGTCGATGATTATTCAAGATACACTTGGGTTTATTTCTTCAAGTGCAAGAGTGAGACCCAACAAACCATCATCGACTTCTCCAACGAAGTGCAACGTCAACACAATGTGCAAATCATGGCTATTAGGAGTGATAATGGATCGGAGTTCAAGAACTATACATTGAATGAATTTCTTAGTGAAGAAGGCATTCTTCACCAATACTCCGCCACTTACACTCCTCAACAAAATGGTGTTGCCGAAAGGAAGAATCGCACTCTCTTGGATATGGCAAGGACCATGTTGGCGGAGTACTCTTCTCCCCAATATTTATGGGCCGAGGCCGTATCCACCGCATGCCACTCCTCCAACCGCCTCTACATCCGCAAAGGCTTGAGCAAGACCCCATATGAGATCCTCACCGGCAACAAGCCCAACGTATCCTACTTCCGTGTATTCGGTTGTAAGTGCTTTTATTTGATCAAGGGTATTAGGTTGTCGAAATTTCAATCCAAAACTATTGAGGGTATTTTTGTTGGTTACGGTGCCGAATCCCACACTTATAGAGTCTATGACAAAGCCTCACGGATTGTCATAGAATCTTGTAGTGTGGTTTTCGAGGAAAATGACGGCTCCCAAGTGGCGCAATTTCATGTTTCAAATGTAGATGTTGAAATGCCTCAAGAAGCCATAGGAAGGATGGGTGTGGGATTCTTCCGCCCCATCGAGGGACACCTTATGGCGACTCGAGAAGGACTATGCTCTACCCAAGTGGAGCCCTCCTCTACATTAGAAGATCAAGCCAAGGAGCCAACTACTACACCTAACCAAGAACATATTCAAGACCCTCCTCTCGTTGATCAAGTGACTCCGCAAGTCGTACCCACTCCTCTCACTAATGCGAGTCAAGATCAAGGCCAAGATCAATCATCCTCTTCATCCTCTTCTCAAGTTGAAGCTAGTATTGAAGATATTGTTGATGACGATGTTGATGATCAAGGCCATGTTGGTCAAGATGGGGACCCGAATGATCAAGATGATCAAGTGATACCTCCTCGCAATAATGAGGAGATCGAAGCCCGTCGCATCAAAAGGATAAGAAGAGCTTTGAAGCAAATTGACGCCCAAGATGACAAGGAATTGGAGGATGTTCAAACTAGAAGATCCACTAGAAGGCAATTGGCTCATTTTTGTGAGCATCAAGCTCATATCTCTATGGTGGAGCCTAAGAAAGTGTATGAAGCTCTTGGGGACTCCGATTGGGTTGAAGCTATGCATGATGAGCTCAATAACTTTGAGCGCAACAAAGTTTGGAGATTGGTTGAGAAACCCAAGGATTGCCACAATGTTATTGGCACCAAGTGGATTTTCAAGAACAAGCAAGATGAGAATGGCATTGTCATTAGGAACAAGGCTAGATTGGTCGCTCAAGGTTACACCCAAGTTGAAGGCATTGACTTTGATGAAACCTACGCGCCCGTGGCTCGCCTTGAGTCCATCCGTATCCTCCTTGCTTATGCATCCTCACATAATTTCAAATTGCAACAAATGGATGTGAAAAGTGCTTTCTTGAATGGTCCACTAAAAGAGGAGGTATATGTTAAGCAACCTCCGGGGTTCGAGAATCTCAACTTTCCCAACCACGTTTACAAACTTGACAAGGCTCTCTATGGTCTCAAACAAGCACCTCGTGCTTGGTATGAGCACCTTAGGGAGTTGTTAGATGATCGTGGTTTCGAAGTTGGGAAGATTGACCCCACTCTCTTCACCAAGAGAGTAAAGGGAGAGCTTTTCATATGCCAACTCTATGTGGACGATATCATCTTTGGCTCAACTAACCAAGCTTTCAATAATGAGTTCTCTAAGCTTATGACTGACAGGTTCGAGATGTCTATGATGGGTGAGCTTAAATTCTTTCTTGGCTTTGAGATCAAGCAATTGGCTCGTGGGACTTTCATTTCTCAAGCCAAGTATACCCAAGATATGATCAAGAGGTTTAACTTCCAAGATGCTAAGATCAATACATCTCCTATGCAAGTCAAGTGTCATCTCTCTCGTAATCCAAAAGGGAGTAAGGATGTGGACCAAAAGCTTTATCGTTCTATGATTGGTTCTTTGCTCTATCTTTGTGCATCTAGGCCCGATATCGTTTTGAGTGTAGGTGTGTGTGCAAGGTATCAAGCGGCTCCTAAGGATTGCCATTTAATGGCGGTTCATAGGATCTTTCGTTATTTGGTTCATACCTCAAGATTTGGTTTGTGGTACCCAAAGGGGGCACAATTTTCTCTCAATGGATATACGGATTCCGATTGGGCGGGTGATCAAGATGATAGGAAGTAAACTTCCGGGGCTTGCCAATTTCTTGGTAGGTCCCTTGTAAGTTGGTCCTCGAAGAAACAAAATTGCATTTCACTCTCCACCGCCGAAGCCGAATATGTTGCCGCCGCAAGTGCATGCACTCAATTGCTATGGATGAGGCAAACTCTCAAGGAATATGGAGTTCATTTGGACAAAGTACCTCTTCTATGTGACAATGAGAGTGCTATCAAGATTGCATACAATCCGGTGCAACACACAAGGACGAAGCACATTGAGATTCGCCACCACTTCATCCGTGATCACGTGGCGAGAGGAGACATTGCACTAAGTTATGTGCCCACCAAGGACAATCTTGCGGATATTTTCACGAAGCCACTTGATGATGCATGGTTCTTGTTCTTGAGGAATGAGCTAAATGTGATTGATTCAAGGAGCTTGACTTGACTATCTTGCACACACCCCTATAGATGAAACGTATTCGAGTTTAGATGTAGGCATGGACATAGGGGGAGTGTTATCCTAATACATTGGATTCTCCCTCCCCCCATTATGCCCAAAGCAAAAAATTCATTATGATCTCTTTTTTTCTAATGTTGAATTGTGAGCTTAAATGTCGAGAAGTGGCAATGCACCCAAGATACATCTTCGCGGTTGCATACCATGATCTCTTACATGGTGGCCTAGGCCACCAATCTCTTCATTTCGAAGAGTTGGATCTTAGTTGGGTTTTTCTACTTGTCATTTCATTCCATTTCGTGTGTTTTTCCCGTCTTAGTGGTTCTTCCTAGGAAAATCCCACTCAATTGGTATTTTATTTGGTTGTTTCTTGCTCTTGAGAGGGATAAGTACTAGTCTCAGTTTGTTAAATCTATCCTAAGAATTTCTCTCAAAAAGCCTTTCTTTTCTAAGCACTAGTGTCGTCCGTTGAAAACGAGGAAATTTCGAATCAGGAGGCAGTCGGAATTTCCGGTTCAGTTTTGAACCGGAATATCCGGCTGTACCGGAATATCCGGTTCAAGTATGAACCGGAATATCCGGTTCGGCGCACATCATAAAGCCTGGAGCCCGACGGGGAGGGGCAGTTCTTGCCCTTTTCCCATCTGCTCCTCTCCACCAAAACGCCGCCGCCGCGATTCTTGGCCTCCCGGGCCGTTTCCTCCGCGGGATCTTGGAGCTTTGGCCCGGATCTCGTTCTCCTCGCGATTTGGAAGGATTCTACCCAAGCTTTTTTCTCCATGGACTCCAGTAACGTTCAAATCTCTTGAATCTTGGTGCTATAACCCTACCTTCCCATGGATTTGCGTTTTTGTTGGCTATGCTTGGTAGAATTCGTTCCGGAGAGGTCCCCTTGCATGCTAGAAACAATAGATTAGAATCCTCGAGTACAATCTTTGTGGAAATCTGAGATTTAGATTGATTTGGTGCTGTTCCGCAACCTACCGGAATATCCGGTCCACGACTGAACCGGAATATCCGGGTAACCGGAATATCCGGTTCAGTTTTGAACCGGAATATCCGGCTATGTCTAGTACTGTTTTAGGGCAGCCCCAAATTAATCTTTCCCAGATTTCTACCTTGATTGTTTCCTGGAATCTCCTCTATCGTTTTTATGCATGATTGTATCCGTTGTGTGACACTAGTGTACTCATCTTGTGCTATTCCTCTACTATCTTGTTTCACAGGTGGTGAGGGTGAGAGGAGCGTTCCGAAGCGCAGGAAGCAGGTTTCTGTCAAAAACAAGAGGAAGCCTCGGCTCAACTATAAGACCGACATTCCTGTTGCGGACTTCAATGAGCTCAGGAAGAAGGATGTCTATCTTTCTCCGCGTATTGCAAACATTGATCCTCGGTTTTGGAATCTGGAGCAGTCCTATATCTATGCTGATATCTATTGTGACTACCGTTTTCCTTGCCGTGCTATGCATCCATATGACCATGCCGCTCTCAAGGCCAAGGAGGAATTTGCTGATGCAGCCAGTATTGTTGAGCGTTTTGGTCTAGTGAAGCTTATGGAGACTCAGTGCAACTACAACACACATCTTGTGATGCAGTTTATGTCCACTCTAGTGTTCAGCACTCAGGATATTGTGACCCGTCTCAAGTGGATGTCCGAGACCACAGCATGTGAAGCATCTTTTGAGAGGTTTGCTCGACGTCTTGGATACTCTTACAGCGAGCACCCTCCTCTTGGTCGCTGCGTCCATGAGGTTGATAGGCCGAGGAGGGAGGTGGCCATGGCTGAGCTGTATGCCCCTAGTTTCACCATTGGGGGACTTGAGGGACTTCTTCCACTTTATGATCAGCTGGTTCGCATTTTCAGAGCCTTCCTTGTGCCGAGTGGAGGTAACAATGATGCTCTCACCACTCCTTTATGCAACCTTCTGATTCTGGCTAAGGAGTGCATGGAGGAAGAGGACCCATCTGTCTCCTATACTGTGGATGTGATGGACATCATCTTTCACAAGCTTTACGCTGCTATGATTGGTGGCTACACCATTCCCTATGCTCCCTATATCATGATGCTCATCAAGTATGAGATGAGGAAGGAGTACACCGAGTTACCCATGGCTGAGCACAAGGTCAAGAAGCTGTATGTCAAGAGGAAGCTGAAGACTGCTACTGCCTCTCAGAGTGCTCCATTTGAGGGTGGTTCCTCTATGGGTGGTCCTTCTTCTGGCTCTCAGTCTGCTCCCAGGGCGCCCGTGTCTGATATTAGCACCTTGCGCCACGTCAGGAAGCTCTCCTGGTTTCAGCGCAACGTGCTCTGCATGAAGGTGGATATTCACAAGGAACATTACAGGGCGTATCGCAGGGACACTGACTTGGCTAGCTCTCAGCGACAGATTATCCACCACATGAGTGGTGGCACTGGTGATGTACCTGCTCCTATTGCTGCTCAGTCCTTCTCTGCTTGGTCTGCTGGGGATTTCACTCCTTGGGAGAGCATTGAGGCGGCTCTCCGGTCTACTCAGGATACTGCTGCTCGAGCTCATGATGAGGATGAGGATGAGGAGGAGTCTGATGCTGAGCAGGAGTCTGGAGGCGAGTCGGATGCTTAGACCGTGTCTGGGATGTTAGATTAGCTATTTCCCTCCTTTTTGGTGTCTCGATGCCAAAGGGGGAGAAGTCGCTATTAGACTACGGGATTTGCATGGGTTCGGGCACAAGCATTTGCTTTTATCCTTCTTTGAGAGCTTGTGTCCATTTTAGTATCTTCATTTGTCGTGTTTCGTGAACTTATGTCGTTTATTGTCTCGTTTAAAACTATGTGTGCTATTGTGTGTGAGACTATGTTGGTTATCTGGATATTATCATGGTTTATCTATTTATGGTGTGATGGTTATCTATCGTATATGTTGAGGAGATTATCTATGGTTGTGCTTGGTTATTCCTGGATATATCATTTTCGCACAAGGTATATACTTCTTTCCACTCAACATATTGGTGATATTGACTCAGTGGCATGTTTGCTACTTGTTGGAAATTTCTCCCTATATATCATTGCATCCATTTGCGGTTGAGGCAAACAAAAGATATGCATAGAGATAGGGGGAGAGATTTCCATCTTGTTTCAAACATGATTCCTGTCTAGGTTTATTGCAAATCTTAGTATTGTCATCTAACACCAAAAAGGGGGAGATTGAAAGTGCATTTCGTTTTCCTAGTGTTTTGTGTGTTAGTTAACAATACTACGTACATTATTTATCGAGGTGTTTAGTGTGCAGGTGTTATACTTAACATCGGCATCGATCACCGAAATGTCGGTGAAGTTTGGCCTGAAAGTTTTGGGACAGAACTCAACCGGATTATTCGGACCGGATTATTCATCCTGGACCGGATATTCCGGTTGCTGATGAAGGAGCACAAAAATGGCTAAGGACTGAGAGTTTCGCATACAGAAGTGAACCGGATTATTTGGTCCGGAATATTCATCCCGGACCAGATATTCCGGTTGCTGCGAAAAACTGCTAAGGACTGGAAGTTTTGCTCACAGAAGTGAACCGGATTATTCGGACCGGATTATTCATCCTGGACCGGATATTCCGGTTGCTGCGAAAAACTGCTAAGGACTGGAAGTTTTGCTCACAGAAGTGAACCGGATTATTCGGACCGGATTATTCATCCTGGACCGGATATTCCTGTTGCTGCGAAAAATGGCTAAGGACTGGAAGCTTGGAGCTACTGGAGTCAACCAGATTATTTGTACCGGATATTTCATATCTATACCGGATATTCCGGTTGCAGTTGAAGAAGTGGAAAAATGGCTAAGGACTAGAAGATTTGCGTACTGGCATCTACCGGATTATTTGTACCGGATTATTCCGGAACAACCGGATAATCCGGTCCAGCTCTGCAGATCTGCGTGGAGCAAGCTGACCGGATATTCCGGTCCAAACTTGGACCGGATATTCCGGTACCTTTTTTCCTGCACAACGACTAGTTGTGAGGAGGGACTATAAATACCCCTCCTCTTCTTCCCCAAGATCTAGTTCTTCCCCTTAGCATTTATGAGCATTTAAGAACTCACCAAATCCCTCATAACTCCCAATCCCTCCACCCAATCTTGAAGATCTTTGGAGGATTGAAGGAGAAGGCCCCGATCTACATCTTCACCGAGCCGTTCTTCATTTCCCCCTCTCTAGCTTGAGGGATCTTGCCTAGGGTTTCCTCTTGTGGAGAACCTAGGCATCTTGTTTCTTGTTGGTGATTCAGGAAGAGTTGGGAGCCCCCAATTAAGTTGTGGGTGTGTGCCCCAAGTTGTTTGTAAAGGATTTGATCCTCGCCTCAAAGGGGTTCTATAGTGGAAGGTGAACTAGGCCTTTGTGGCGAAGTTCATCGGAGAATAGGGTGAAGCCTTAGTGGCGTTGAGTAGGCCTTTGTGGCGAGCTCACACCCCTCCAACGAGACGTACTCCCCTAAAAAGGAGGAACTCGGAAATACATCGTGTCTCGGTGTGCTTCCATCGGTTACCTCGTTCCTCCCTCTCTTTACTTACTTGTACTTGTTGCATTAATTGCTTGTCTTGTCATATAGGTAAATTCACCACTAGTTGCACTATCTAGAGAATTTACCTTCTTGTCAAGCCTAAACTTTGAGAAAAATTAAAATTGGTCGTAGCACCTATTCACCCCCCCTCTAGGTGCCTATACTTTACTTTCAGTTAGCTATAGTTGGTTACGATACGCTATCTTATCCCCTTTCTGATAGCCGGAAGTTGTAGTATGTTCTGTAGTTGGTTAGTGCAGCCAGTTGCAGCATCTTTTATATCCCTTCCTTCCGTTGAACCCAAGGCATCTGTGCTTGGTGTTGACGGGCTACACTTTGGTGAACTGTGAGTCTTGCTTGCCAGTACGTTTATGTACTGACCCCTTTGGGGCTGTGGTTTCTGCAGACTACGCTTTCGAGGATCCCCGTGACGGCTACTACGTGGAGTTTGACGAGGCTGCTGACGAGTAGGTAACGGACCCGGGCAGGATCCGAGACATCGTGGATGGGCTCCGTTTTCTTTTCATTCCCGGCTTCTTAAGCCTATTTGGATTTGTCTGTACTCAGACCCTTTGAATGCTTCCGCTGAGATGTAATGATGTTATGTTGGGACATGAGTCCTCTGGATGATTGTATTTGCTATCTCTGCTCTAGTGAGAGCTATTTGCAACTTATTTCCATCTTTTGTGTCTTAGAGATTTGTTGTGTTATCATCTTGTTCAAAGCCGTTGACGTACCATGTGTGTATGGTATGAAGTACGTCAATGGTAGTGTCCTGATTTCTATGGGATAGTTTACATCGACGGTGAATAGTAAAGATTGGTTGTCACACATAAGTGTTGGCCTACTCGTAAGAGATGCGGGTGCCGGTAAGCCCCGTGATCCAATCAAAATACTGTTCAGTTCGTACGGTGAGTATCCTCTAGAAGTCCGGGTGCGACAAATGGTATCAGAGCCTGTCTGCCTGTAGGATCCCTTTTACTGGTCGCAGTTGAGTCTAGAAACTATTTTGTAGCTATATAGGAAAATGAAACGTGAGAGTAGGAATTCGCCATTTTTCTTCTTTCCCCACCCACCCTCCCTTTTCTGGTAAGGAAGTGCAACGTTGTTTTCCCCTTCTCACCTAAACTTTCAAGTTAGGATTTCACGAATCCTGGTTTCTCTAGGATAGTTATATCTACTAGACCATAGGAATGGAGGTGGTTGTGACATGATTTATCATGTTGCCTACTCATGATTGAGAACGGAGGCGTGTAAGCCCCGGAAGCAAATCTTCTATTCCTTAAGCAGTAGATATTGATCCTTTAGAAGCCCGGATGGGTTTTTCCGTTGTACCTCAGGAGTTTTGGTCTCGTGTTTCCCGATGTTGCTTCAATATCCTGTTTTTCTCAACATCCTTATCATCCGTCGAAACCTTGTTGTTGCTTTCCACTTCAGTTCTCTACCGGCGTCTAATCTAAACTTCCCCGATCATCTGCAGATGGATCTCAGGTTCTACCCGCAGGTGGTTCGGATGACTCGTTGCGAGAGCACTGCCGGTCATCCGGAGATGCTGAGAGACATGGTCACTTATCTGGGGTTCCGTTGGGCACCAGAGTACCAGGTCTACGAGCAGCAGCGAGAGTTTGACCAGACCTACTACCAGGCTATCGTCTACATTCTGTCAGATGATGGCATGAGCGTTGTCCACCGCTACGAGGCAGTAGGTTCCACAGTGGATATGGCTGTGCAGCAGGCAGCTTATGTGAGTCTCACCGTCCTTCGTGCTGACTACTGGGGATTTGACGATTCTATCTATCGCCACATCCCCCGTGGTTACATCACTTCGGAGGGAGCTCATTTCACTCTCTACGACAACCTGGATGTCTACGAGCATGATAACACCAGGCTGCACACCACCGCTCAGTTTGTGAGGCAAAGTGACGCAGTTGCCACCACACTCTCTCAGGAGTTGGCCTCAGTCAGAGAGCAGCTCTACCTTGCTTTGACTCGTCTGGCGACGTACACCACAGACTTTGTTGGAGATGAGCGCTTTGCACGTTTCGATCAGCCAGTTGGTCGTCGTCTGCCAGATGCTGGAGGTTACGAGCCGATCAGAGGTCCACTCCTCAACCTCGGTGCTGGTTACACTGGGATTCCACGCTTTGGAGCACAGGGAGCTGACGCTATGTACTTCACCACACCTAGAGTCGCTCTCAGACCACGTCAGATCTATGTGGATCGTCGTTCTACCTACTTTCGTGGGCCCCCTCCTCACCGTACCCCTCGTCGTACTACTCACCGCCGTCCTGCGTGATGAGCATGGGAGTACCGATGTATCCATTCCTAGCTATGTTTAGTTATCCTTTGGCTTTCGAACCATGTAATGGTGTGTTGGATATTCTGATGTATTTGAACATGTGATGATGTACTTGTTGGTTATCTATTCATGCGTCGGAATAATCTCTCTTTCGGTTACCAAGTCTATCCTTTTCTGTTGTTGTGCTAAAATGCATGTCTATTCAGGATGCCGCCAACAAGGAACAACCCGCCTGAGCCACCGCCAATCACGGAGCTGTTGACTCAGATGACTCAGGTCGTGACGCAGATGGCCCAGATCCAGGCTAACCAGCACAACAACCAGAATACTCCGCGAGTCAGCATCAAGGAGTTTCTGAGTCTGGGGCCGAGAGCTTTCGTGGCAACACGGGAGCCTCTGGATGCTGATGACTGGATCCGGGAGATGGCCAGAGCTCTGGACATTGCTCACGTTGCTGAGGAAGACAAAGTCAACTATGCCACCTACCTACTGAAGGGTCAGGCAGCTACCTGGTGGGAGAACTACCAGACCATGAGAGCTGGATACCCAATCACCTAGGGTTGTTTCAAGGATGCCTTCCTGAAGCACCACATCCCAGATGGTCTCATGGAAAGGATGCGTGAGGAGTTTTGCTCTCTCAAGCAGGGCAAGCTGGACGTCATTGGCTATCAGAATGAGTTCAATCGCCTCGCTCGTTACGCTGGTGATGAGGTGTCCACTGAGGCTAAGAAGATGGCAAGGTTCCGCCGAGGTTTTAACCCGGAACTCAAGTACGCCCTCACCAACATCAAGGCCAAGGACTTCGAGGAGCTCGTGAACACCGCGCTCAATGAAGAAAATGGGCGCAAGGCGTTCGAAGAGTCCCGCAAGCACTCGCGTGAGGGTGGTTCCTCCTCCAACATGACCACCCCTCCGCAGAAGCGCCGCATCTGGGTGCCAAATGGTGCTGTCACTCGGGCTCCATATGCCCAAGCTTCTCCAGGCTTCGCTTCCCGCCCACCCAACCCAGCTCAGATGCAGGCTCAGAGGTTCTCAATGGGGCAGCCAAGGCCAGATGCACCTCGTGTCGTCACTTGCTACAAATGCAAGCAGACAGGGCACTATGCTGACAAGTGCACTCAGAGGCAGCTACCTCTACCACCTCCTCGCCCCAACACCAACCAGGAAATGGTGCGTGCCCCCCCCCCCGGCTAAATCCTTCAACTCCAACAACAGGCCTGTCGGGAGGACCGCGAGGGTGAATCATGTCAAGGTCGACAAAGCTGAGGAAGCTGCTGACTTCGTTCTCAGTACATTCCCCGTAAACTCTAACCCAGCTAAAGTGTTGTTTGATACCGGAGCATCGCATTCTTTCGTGTCAAAGATCTTTGCGACAGCAGTTAAACTACCATTTGTTGGTTTGGGTTCCCCGCTAGTAGTAAACTCCCCTGGAGCAACTATGCAAACTTCCAAGATCAGTCATGAGAATTAGATTCTAATTGAAGGTCATATATTCCTTGCTTCCCTCATTCTGCTTGGCAATTCTGACATTGATGTCATTCTTGGCATGGATTGGTTGAAGGCCAATAAAGCTACGATTGATTGTGCTCAGAAGTCAATAACTCTGTTCCACCCTTCTGGCCAGATAGTCTATTCTCCAAATGAATCAAGTTCTGTTTAGCTATACACCCTGGATGCTAAACCTCTACCTCTACTTGAAAATGTTCCGGTGGTTTGTGAATTCCCTGACGTCTTTCCAGAAGAGTTGCCAGGGATGCCTCCGGACAGAGCAGTTGAGTTCGTGATCGAGCTTGAACCAGGTACTGCTCCAATCTCTAAGCATCCATACAAGATAGCTCCTCCTGAACTGAAATTGTTAAAGGAGCAAATCGATATGTACATGGAGAAAGGTTACATTCAACCTAGTTCTTCCGCTTGGGGTTTCCCAACTCTGTTCGTTGCCAAGAAGGATCAAACAAAAAGACTCGTGGTTGACTATCGTCCTCTCAACGAGAAAACCATCAAAAACAAGTATCCAATTCCTCGTATCGATGATCTTTTTGATCAACTTGCTGGAGCCTCAATATTCTCAAAGTTGGACTTGAGGATGGGTTACCATCAAATAAAGATCAGAAAGGAAGATATTCCAAAAACAACTTTCACCACTCGGTACGGTCTATATGAATACACCGTCATGTCCTTTGGTCTCACCAATGCACCGGCGACATTCTCTAGGCTCATGAATTCTGTTTTCCATGAATACCTCGACAAGTTCGTTGTGGTATATCTTGATGACATTCTGGTCTACTCCAAATCTGAGGAAGAGCATGGAGAACATCTTCGTCTCACTCTCATGAAACTTCGCGAGCATCGTCTATATGCCAAGTTCTCCAAATGTGAGTTCTGGATTCCAGAAGTTGCTTAACTTGGTCATGTCATCTCCGCCAAGGGCATAGACATTGATCTAGAAAAGGTTAAAGCAATTGTTGATTGGAAACCTCCTAAGACGGTAAAACAAGTTAGAAGCTTTCTAGGCTTGGCTAGCTATTGCCGTCGTTTCGTCCAAAACTTTTCCAAGATTGCCAAACCTCTCACTGATCTCACAAAGAAGGACAAGAAGTTCGTTTGGTCTCCACAGTGTGATGAAAGTTTCAATCTCCTGAAGACTAAACTCACTTCTACCCCAGTTCTGGTTGGCCCAGATACTACCAAACCTTTCCAGATATTCTGCGATGCATCTCTCCAAGGTCTAGGTGCAGTTCTTATGCAAGAACGTCAAGTTGTGGCTTATGCTTCACGTCAGTTGAATGCACATGAGCAAAACTATCCCACACATGACCTAGAACTTGCAGCAGTTGTGTTTGCCCTCAAGAAATGGAGGCAATACTTGTTGGGTAATCGCATTGAAATCTTTTCCGATCATAAGAGTCTGAAATACATCTTCACTCAACCAGATCTAAACCTCAGGCAAAGGAGATGGATTGAAAAGATTAAAGACTTTGATCTCACCATTTCTTACACTCCAGGCAAGGCTAATGTTATGGCCGATGCTCTCAGTCGCAAGTCGTATTGCAATAATCTCATGATCATGGAAAGCCAACCTCCACTTCATGAAGAATTCCAGAAGCTGAACCTTGGTCTTGTTCCTCAAGGTTATCTTGCGAGCTTGACAGCCAGTCCAACTCTCGAGGACAAGATTCGTTCTGAACAACTTCGTGATGCTGAAATCAAGAAGATGGTAGAACACATCAAAGAAGGCAAGGAGAAATTTAAGTCCTTCTCAATTGATGACAAAGGAACTGTGTTCTTCGAAGGACGCATTGCAGTTCCTCAAGTTCAAAGTCTCAAAGATATCATTCTCAAGGAGGCTCATGAAACTCCTCTCTCCATCCACCCTGGAAGTACAAAGATGTACCAGGATCTTAAGACACTGTATTGGTGGCCTGGCATGAAACGTGAAATTGCTCAATACGTTTCTGAATGCGACGTTTGTCAACGTGTTAAGGCAGTCCATCAGAAAACAGCCGGTCTACTCCAACCTCTCAAAATTCCTGAGTGGAAGTGGGACATGATTGAAATGGACTTCGTCACTGGCTTTCCAAAGTCCAAGAAGGGCAACGATGCAATCTTCGTTGTTATTGATCGTCTCACTAAAGTAGCTCACTTCTTTGCTGTCAAAGAAACAATCTCAGCTAGCCAGTTAGCAGAACTCTACACAGCAAAGATTGTTCCTCTTCATGGTGTTCCATTGGAAATAAGCTCAGACCGTGGAAGCATATTCACTTCTCATTTCTGGAAAAGCTTTCAAGAAGCATTGGGCACCAAACTTCTGTTCAGCACAGCTTATCACCCTCAGTCTCAGGGGCAAGTCGAAAGAGTCAATCAGATTCTCGAGGATATGCTCAGAGCATGTGGTATCTCCTTTGGCATGAAATGGGAGGATTGCCTTCCATATGCTGAATTCTCCTACAACAACAGCTACCAGGCAAGCCTAGGCATGGCACCATTTGAAGCACTCTATGGCCGCAGATGCAGGAGTCCAATCAATTGGTCTGGAGCTGGTGAACGTTCACTCTTAGGCCCTGACATTGTTAAGGAAGCCGAGGAGAAAGTTCGTATCATTTGTGACAATCTCAAGATTGCTCAGTCTCGTCAGAAGAGTTACTATGACAGCAAACACAGGGATATGATCTATGCACCTGGTGACAAGGCATATCTCCGTGTAACTCCCCTCAGAGGCACTCATCGTTTCGGTGTGAAAGGAAAGCTTGCACCAAGATACATTGGTCCTTTCAACATTCTCTCAAGGCGTGCGGAAAATGCCTATCGTCTTGAACTGCCAGAAAAACTATCCAAGGTGCACGATGTGTTCCACGTGTCACAGCTCAAGAGGTGTTTCAAAGATCCAGATCGTGCGGTTGATCATGATTCCATTGAACTGCAAGATGATCTATCTTATGAGGAGCACCCTGTTCGTATTCTCGATGAGACCGAGCGTAAGACTCGCAACAAGAGCACAAAGTTCTTGAAAGTGCAGTGGTCGCATCATTCCGATAAAGAGGCAACATGGGAGACCGAAGAGGATCTTCGCAAGAAGTATCCGGACCTTTTCTCTTCTCAGTAAGGAATCTCGGGGCGCGATTCCTTCAAGGGGGGCGTTTTGTAACATCCCAAGTATGAAAACTCCCCTTAGAATGTTTGTTTCATGTTTATTAAAGTATTGCATCATGTCATCATTTTGTTTCCAATTGTTTTCATTTAGTTTGCATCTGTTTTTCTCAGTTTTCACTTTTGAAATTCAAACTTTATTTCAAACCTTTATTTCATACTTGCTCTGTTACAATCTTTTTCAAATTATAATGTCAAATCAAACCCTCATTTGTTTCCATTTTATTCCATAATTCTCACTTATTAAAATAATGGTTTTAATCAATCATTTAAATTCCAAATCACATTCAAAATTCAAATCAAAGCATCAAACAACACCTAATTTGAATTTATGAATGTTATCAAAACAAATTAACTCATTTGTTCTAATTAACCTAGGGTTCACCCTATTAAAAGTTTGGTTTCATTTATGATCACTTAATAAGCAATTTAATTCAAATTTGAATTAAATACAAACAACAAGTTAATTTCAAACTTTTTGAAAACAAAACTTGGCATTTGTTTGCTATTGACCTAAATAGCCCACCCAAATTTTTCTGAAATTTTTGCAAACCCCAAAATCATCCTTTTCTTCCAAAACCTAATTCTGCAAAAGAAAAAAACATAAGGAGAAAATTTTAAAAATAAAATTTGGCGCCAGGGGGTCGTGGGCTGCGCCCAGCCCACCTTCTCCTTTCCCTCGCGCGCAGCCCAGCCCACCGCTGCCAGCGTACCGCTTCGTTTTTTTTCTCTTTCTAATCTTCCTTCGTCATCGCGTACGGCAGGCCATCCGGCCATGCCACGGCGGAAGCCGCGCTCCCCGACGGCCAGGAGAGCTCCTGGAGCTCTATAAAGCTAGCCTAGGCGCGCGCCGCAACCCTAGCTAGCCCTACCCCTCTCCCCTCGAGCTCCCGCCGCCATTTTCCCCTCTCACGGCCACCTCCCACTTCTCTGTCACCTCACCGGAGCGAGCGCCGTCTGAATCTTCGATGGCAGCCCCCGCAGCCGCCCTCCATCTCCCTCGCTGATCGCGGGAACCGCACCGTCGCCTCCTCCTCGAGCTACTGAACACCGCAGCCGCCACGGAGGTCAACCACACCATCGCCGCCGTCCTCGTCCCTGTCGCCGTCGAGCTCGTCCCCGAGCCTCTGCAACGACGACAACGCCGGTGAGCCACCGTGCCTCCATCTCCTCCTCTCTGCCGTGCACGTTGCCGCATCCAGCAGTCACACGCTTCGCAAGTACAACGAGAACGAGCACAGCACCCCGGTGATCCCCGCCGGCGAGCAACGACCCGTTGCTTCCCGTCGAGGTTCAGTTAGCGCGCGCGTTAAAAATTCAGTTAACCACAGCACGGATGAATAACCTGTACGCGTCGCGGTATCTGTCAAAACTGACGAAACACCGCAGTGGTAGCACTGCTCTGTCGCACGCGCACGGTCGCGAGTTCGATTCCCCCGCGCCGCGGAATAAAACCAAACTTTTGCACCGAGTGCTGACAGGGTGGCCCCCCTGTCAGCCACTCTGTTGCCACGCGTGCAGCTGCGTGGGCCACGTTGACCCTAGGCCCACGGGCAGTGGCTAGTGTAGGTTTCTGTGCGGTAACAAATGATTTTAACATTTTCTGTTTTCAAAACAAGTCCTTTTATTTTTTACAGATTGGTCCTAAAATTTAAATTGTTAATAACTTTTGTTTTATAATTCCAAATAACAAAAATAAAATATGTGCACTGCCCCAAATTTAATTCTCTATCTAATGGTAACATTTGTTTTCTGTTTTGAATTTTCCAAATGCAATTCAAATTTGAATTCAAATAATTCAATTGCAATTTGCTAAAATTCATAACTAATTCATTCTTAATCCAAATAATGCAAATAAAATATGTTTTCTATGCTATTTAAAATAACCTTTTCAAATGTAAATTTTGTTTCATGTTTTGAATAATTTAAATTGCCTAAATAATTTAAACCTTGTTTAAATCATTTAAATTTGATAAAATCATAACTTGCTCCAATTAAATTATTTTTGAACATGCAAAATATGTTTTCAACCTAGAAAATTTTAAACTTTTCAAATATGAATTTGAATTTATGTCTTGAACAAATAAAATTCAAATAAAATTCATACTTGTTTTAAATTCATTTAAAACTTGTTTAATACTGTTTAAGTCATAATAAATTCATCCTAATTCCTTTTTCAATATTTGAAACATGTAATCCACCTAAAATTGTGTGTTCCTTTCAAATATGAATTTCGTTATTTGTTTTGAACAATTTAAATGGCTGACAACAACAAATACTTGTGTGTCACCTTCAAGGAACCAAAAAATTCCCTAAATTAATAAATAAATTTCTAAATTGGTAAACCCTATTTTAAATTGGTTCTATTGTTGTTATTTTGTTGTTTTCCTCATCCATGCATCGTACTAATCCACCTTCACCTGTTGATTAGTTGGAAAACAAATAATCTAACCAAAAATTCATGGGCTTTTCATATGCAACTCAAAATTGCATATGTGTCCATTTAAATTGTGTTACCAAGTCCACTAGTTATTTTGATGCATCCATTTAAACTTGACATGCATCATCCCATGATTGTGAACTATGCCATGATATTGATTGTTTATCTTTCTGCATTGTCTGTTTGCTTCTTCTCAGATAGACGACGACGTTGAGACAGACGATACTTACGACACCCCTTCTGAGGATCTAGCCCAGAACCAGGCTACTGAGTTTGCAGGCAAGTTATCACTCACATGAACCATTGTGTTCCTTTCAACATTGGTTACCGATACTTTCCGTTGTCTATTTCTGCTAGCCATATGTATCGTTGCTTCTGTTACGAACCTATCATATGATACCCTGAACCCTGATATTGCCTCACCTCCAGTCCTATAACCCCGTTACTTGGGCCCGTGTCTTACTAGCATGCTTAGGGTTGTTTTGCTCGAGTCTGTTATCAGTTACTTTCTGTTATTATATTTGGTTATGTTCTGGGGCTCGATGTTAAACAACAACCTGTTAATCTTGAGGTAATAATAAATTGCTGATAAGGCACCGGCAGGAGGCCCGGCGTGGTTTTGAGGCCTGCTAGTGTCGACCCTAATAGGAAAAGGGTCTTGTCTACTGATCCATGATGAGCGCACTATCCGCATGTGGGAAGCGTGTATGGGCGCCCCCCTCAATTTGATTCGATTCGCATCTCGTCCAAATCACCACACGTAGTTCGGGCTTTCCATTTGATGCACGCATATGCAGGTACGAACCCGAGGCCAGGGTGGAACTTTTGTAGTCGGCATTTAGGGCGGCGTGGTCTTCCAGTGCTATGAGGGTCCCCTTTTCTTCGTGGGGCTCGATTAGCTGTGCACGCACAGCACGTGGTGCTTTGGGCTTGATGCGAAGAAGAGTTGAGTTGTGTTGAGTGCCCCGCTTGGTGGGAAAGGCCTTCCCATCTGGCGGGTTATTCTTACGTGTACGGCCAAATTGGTGCACCCCTGCAGGGATAAATCTTCTCGAGAAGCCGTGTTTTCCGCGGTTATGGTTGACTTGGTGAAAGTACTGGCTAACAAGTACTCAGAACAACTTACACCTAACTAATGATAACTTGACTAGTAATAGGCTTATTGACACAACAACTTGATCCATCATTAATACAACTGTGTGAGTTATCCTTGGATTGCTTCTTTGGATAAGGGGCGAGATCCAGGATGGGTTTGTGCGGTGGTTAGCTACAGTTGGTTACGATACGCTATCTTATCCCCTTTCTGATAGCCGGAAGTTGTAGTATGTTCTGTAGTTGGTTAGTGCAGCCAGTTGCAGCATCTTTTATATCCCTTCCTTCCGTTGAACCCAAGGCATATGTGCTTGGTGTTGACGGGCTACACTTTGGTGAACTGTGAGTCTTGCTTGCCAGTACGTTTATGTACTGACCCCTTTGGGGCTGTGGTTTCCGCAGACTACGCTTTCGAGGATCCCCGTGACGGCTACTACGTGCAGTTTGACGAGGCTGCTGACGAGTAGGTAACGGACCCGGGCAGGATCCGAGACATCGTGGATGGGCTCCGTTTTCTTTTCATTCCCGGCTTCTTAAGCCTATTTGGATTTGTCTGTACTCAGACCCTTTGAATGCTTCCGCTGAGATGTAATGATGTTATGTTGGGACATGAGTCCTCTGGATGATTGTATTTGCTATCTCTGCTCTAGTGAGAGCTATTTGCAACTTATTTCCATCTTTTGTGTCTTAGAGATTTGTTGTGTTATCATCTTGTTCAAAGCCGTTGACGTACCATGTGTGTATGGTATGAAGTACGTCAATGGTAGTGTCCTGATTTCTATGGGATAGTTTACATCGAAGGTGAATAGTAAAGATTGGTTGTCACACATAAGTGTTGGCCTACTCGTAAGAGATGCGGGTGCCGGTAAGCCCCGTGATCCAATCAAAATATTGTTCAGTTCGTACGGTGAGTATCCTCTAGAAGTCCGGGTGCGACACCGGTCAATAATCCTAATCATACATAAGGGTGTAGATTGAGGTAGTATAAAATTCTCATTAATACAAACTAAGATTGAATCCATCTTATAATAGTCATCAGTCAGACTCAATACTTCTTTTCAACTCAAGAATTTGCAACAATCATAACACATGAAATATGTCCTTATCATCCTCCCTTTCTTTACGAAAAGCCGTTTGTGGCTTTGGGTAAATTGAAAGTGGAAGAAACAAAAAGAACAATGTGTACCCATAGTATATGTATATATAGTAGGGTGCATCATTTTTTGTGTACACGATGAGTATTCTCAGATGACAAAATGCAACTAAAATTGTAAATATATAACACATAATTGTCATATGGGAACAAACAATATCTCAGCAAACGGCAATCACAATTACAGGTATAAGTGAATGTCATGATCAAGATGAGAAACAAATATGTATAAATTCTTATTTTTCAATATTAAATCTATTGTTCTCACAAAATCTCTATGATCAAATTTTATGGTAACAAAG
Source organism: Alopecurus myosuroides (assembly GCA_028641055.1). NCBI lineage: Eukaryota > Viridiplantae > Streptophyta > Magnoliopsida > Poales > Poaceae > Alopecurus > Alopecurus myosuroides. Next base: position 218,791,216 of record CM054061.1, on the reverse strand, counting down.
TAAAACCAATCCAAACGAAGTAACTCCGCAGATGTTGGATTTTTTTAGATAGAAGGCAGATTTTATTGCCCGATTTTGAGTTAAAAAAGCCCCAACGGTTCAAACACATAGTACATGATGCGGCGTACAGCTTAGCCAAATGAGAAAACAAGGGGGCACCCCAAAGAGACTAACACAACTGCTCCGACGTACAGCTTAGCCAAATAAACATAAAAGACTACGACAAGAAAACTAGGTAGTCGGACGACATCCAGCATACACCGCCTGAAGCAGATGTTGGATACCATGCTTCAACTGCGCTACTCCGATATTTAGAACAAAGTAATGACCGGATAGTAGTACAATCAAGTATATGTCCATGATCATTATTTCCAATAAGTAAGTTGCAACTCAACTTGCAAATATAAGTGAAGTATAGATTTGTAGCATATAAATACAACATGTTTAGGGACAAACACGATGGATATGACAAAGAAGATTCTAATCTAGCAAGATCACAACAATCGAACATAGGTATTACTTTAGTTGGATGCAAAATATTAACTAGATCAAAATGTATCATATTAGTATGACAATGAAGTATTGTCTCGTAGCAACATGACCGCGGCACAAAGCATATAGGTCTTGAAACAACAATTTGTAGTTCCGCAATTCTATTACAAGTAATGCATATATGGTCTACCGAAAGTTTTCCATTCATGCTATATTCACCAGTTAGATTGTACTTCAAACAAAAAGCATAGGTGTTAGAATTTACATATAAAATTTCAGAAATCTTACTCATAGCACAACGCAAATCAATGGGTTCATTTAGCATGATGTAGTACAAAATATCAGCAAGTGGTACACTAGCAAGTATTTCCTTGTGAGTATCAGTTTCACATGCTCATAATTTGAAAGTAGAAAATTATCACATGGTGTTGACATATTTGTGCTCATCAAATCACAACAATCAACCAACAAAGTATTAGACTCACAATATGGCATACTTGATGGCTGTAGCTCCAAATCAGTACCTATATCAATGGCAATCTCCTTAAATATAGCAGGTACTGGGACAACATCCTCAAATGGTTATGTAGGTTGTACTAGAGATGGCTCCCCTTCTTCAAAAGAACCTACATATCCCAAGAAACAACACTAGAGTAGAGATGATTACATTAGTGGATCCCCAGGGAGGCCACGACATTCGCTTGATTCTATTCGAACAGGCGGATGTCCTCATGATGCAAGGCCTCCTGCAATGCAAGGTTCCACCTCAACTCGGAGACGACGCTAGGATCTTCCTCCTCCCCGAGGAACAGGGGTGTTGGTTCACCCCTTTCTGCATTTAGGGCGGCGTGCTGTCCGTCCAGCTCCGTGTGCTAGAGGGGCAGCTGGCGTTGCCAGTCTGCAAGACGATGTTGCACGCGTCCGGCTGCCTCAGTTGCCTCTGATGGTGGGCAGCCAGGCTATCGATGGCGCGGCAAGCCGCCTCCAGACTCAATGAATCAAGCCCAGTAACCGTCAACTCCCTAAGTGGGGACCCAAGTTGCTGGGAACCCGAGGCCTCGGTGGGGGCTGGATCTACCTGAGGGCGAGACGAACGTCCGGGGGCTCCGGCCAGACCGGCGCTCCCCGTCTCAAGCGGCGCTACAGTCAACAAGTGACGGATAAGTCGGGTACGTTTCCGCTATAACTGGTTGTGCGGGAAAAAGCATCGAGAAGTACCTCCCCCGCTCATGCTCAGGCTCCCAACCAGAGTGCCGCGGTCGGCGCTAGGCATGCGGGATCCTTCTATGGTAGGTCTCTCGTGGGTCCTCCTTATCAGGAGGACGGGCAGCCGAGCCTCTTCTCGCGGTCGCTTGCTGTGATCCCTAGGACGGAGATCGCTGCTGCAACTATGGAGGGGGCAAGCAGCCGTCAAGAATGGAACCAGGAGAAGCAAATGGAGGCAAATAAGAAACTGGGGGCGTACCTTGGAGCCCTAAGGGTCACCCCCATGTGTCTGTCCGACCAAGCGGACTCGGGCAGGAGGTTGTTGCCTCCGGGAATCGTACGTCCCCCACGGCAGAGGCCATGGGGGCGGATGCGGTGGCAAGGAGCTAGGGAGGATTCCCAGTTCGTCCTCTTCAGGAATCATCCCCCACTCGTTGCATTTGGGCATCTCCGCCAAGACGAAGGAAGGCTGGGGGGAAGAGGTCACGGGGATCACGGAACTCAGAAGCAAATATGATTCCGTCTCTGGGGCCTCCCCAACCAGACAGATCACCCTTGCCTTTAGATCTGACTCTGTAATCTCTCGGTTCGGAGCCAGTCGGGTGATATCTTCGGGGAGCGTGACCTGCCAAGCTGGGTGCGACCTGTCCTGAAGGGGGCGAGGCGGTTGCAAAGATAATGGGAAACAACGTGCCTCTCCTTGAGGCAACTCTTTCTCAAGGCGAAGATCTTGGCATACACCAGGGCGAAGTAGGCATCCCGGAGACCCGGGTTTCCCCAGTTGTCTCCCCTCACGACGGCGGAGGTTGGCACTGAGAGCGCAGCATGGGGCACCGGGAAGCGGACGTACACCCACTCGTGGCGCCAGGATTCCCATCTTTTCTTTGCTAGGGGAATGAAGCGGTCGGCTAGACCTGAGCGGAAGTAGAAGGATACTAACCCTGATATGAGGCCTCCGGTCTCTATGTGGGGCGTGAAGAAATGGCGGAAGAGCGCCACGGATGGCATGGCCCCTATGAACGCCTCGCACACGTGCTGGAAGATGGCCAACACCTGCACGGCATTGGGATGAAGCTGGGCGAGGCAAAGGCCGTACTCCTCTAGTATGACACGGAGAAAGGACGACATCAGCGCCACCAAGCCGGCGCGGACGAAGCATTTGAAGATGGGGACGTTCAGCGGCACCCAGCAGCACGGATGCACTATGCTTGTTTCCCGACTTCACCGCGGACCTCCGCGCCAGCTTGTCGGTTGCGTCTTGAAGGCATCCGGGCAGGAAGAACGCCCGGGTGACCTTCCAACCCTGCCGCTCAAGCTTAGAAGCCGACATTCAGGATGTATCTCTCTCCTCCCCTTTCTTCGCTCCTAAGCCCATGTGGCGGCGGAAGGAAGAGATTTAAAGGGAGGAAGGGGGAGGTCAGTGGCGAAGAAGATGGAGTAGAGAAGAAGGAGGTCGTGGGAGCAGCGGGGTGCGCAGCCGATTATAAACTCGGAGAGAGGTCATTAACTACGACCGCATCACCCCACGTGGAGTACGATCTACCCTCGCCTTTGCCTCGGGCCCCGTTCTCACTGTGTCAGTCTGCGCGAAGACGAGGCGCTACTTCGCTACCCGCACCTCCTCGGGACGAGGCGCACTCGAGTGCCCGATGCCTCGTCTAGTCAAGGTGGACTCGACGCCTCCTCGTAAGTCTTTTATTTTAGCAGGAAGCAACTGGAACGCGCCTTGGGCCCGCGCTTAGAGGGGTGTAGCCCGTCGTTCTCCCGTTGACAGGCCACGCCCGGGGGCTACTGTCGACACCCTGCCCAACAGGGGTGCCACAAATGTGCGTCGTGTGGGCCCACTCGGTGCCTTACAAGAGAAGAATTCACCCGCTGCCTGGACAATGGGCTCTCAGGTGTGTCTTGAGGTGCCTACTTCGTGAAGACGAACTTCTACCCACGGGGGGGCGGGTAGGGGGTTCCCGTGTGTCCCTCACAGCAGGGCTCGAGAGACACGCGGTGGCCCCATGAGCCAGTTGGCGCCCCAGCACACCCGCTTCCGCCACATCGCAGGACAGGTGACCTAGACTCCGCCAAGTGTCAAGCATGTTGGGGGACCTACCGGTGCGAGAAGGATAAATAGGCTGCAAGATGAGAAGAAAGGAGGAGAGGAGAAAAGGTGGAGTGTACACACACACCAGACATATAGTTCCAGATCATACATGAAGGACGTAAGGCTCCATCTTTCGATGGCCTGAACCTGGGTAAAACTTGTGTCTCTGAGTCCGGGGGACGAGCCGTACCCCCTGTTTTGCTTGCGATGGCGGGAGTTCCTGGGCCGACAGGAGCCTACTCGCTCACTTGCCAAACAAATCAGGGAGCTGGACGTCGGTCACTTCCGGTGTCCGTGTTTCGACACGCGACACCAGAGGATAGAGAATGAGCCGGCAGACGGCCCCGCTTTCCTCGGGCCACGCATCACGGAGAAGCCCTTTCCAAAGAGATTCTCGCTCCCGCGATACACCCCCCAAGTACTGTAAGGACCCCAGACCGGCAGTCTGAAAACCCTCCGTATGCATACATTCACGATCCCAGAAAGATCAGTCGTGAACAACATACACAGTTGGCACACAGAAATACATCATCCATTACATGAATACATAAAGGTATTACATAAAAGATCACATGATCAAGTTTAACGCAACTGCCACATGGGGCAGGCAACTTATCAAACACAGCGGAAGACAAATAAAACATAACGTAGTTGAGCCCAAGTCACGCCTTAACCTACAGGCTGCTGACCCGGAGACGATCCTAGTTCGCAAAGCCGTCAACTCCATACTTCTCTTCATAGAACTCCTTCGGAGGCTCCTTCTCCAAATCTGGTAAGTAGATACCAGGGGCGAAACCATAATGAGTACATTTGAATGTACTCAGCAAGACATCCATCATGTCACTTACTAAACATGCAAATATGCTTATATGGTGGAATAGGTAGGCTATAAATATGGTTCACTATCAATGGTGTTCATATATGATGACACCACAGTTGCAGTCAGGTTTATCTGTATCTTCGTTGAAGAAGATACTTCAGAAGAAAAATAATATATAGTTTTATTTCTCTTGTAGATCTCACATGTACAAGAGGTTTTGTAAAGTTTTGTTAAAGAATATTTTCTCTTTGCAAAACTTCTTGGAATCAGTTTCCAGAATTCTTGCTTAGAGTAGAAAAGGTTTTCTTTGCAAAACATTTTGTTTTGTATATCAGCATCTGGCTTTTCATCATCGACGATACCTCCACGGTATACGTTTCCATTCCTTTCCGAACTTCACAAGTTCAACACTTCCTTTCCAAAATTTCCCTTTCAAAAACTTCCTTTTTGAAAACATTGACACAATGCTAGCTACATGGCCATTCAACTGTCCATATCCGAGGACGCGGCTTCTTCGAAAAAGTTGTACTCTGCAGAGGTGTACACATCCACCAGATCCAGTACACCTCCCGTGAACAATCACGGACTGTAACAACAGTATGTAAACATCAGGTATCTGATCATAACCATCCACTATGTTCAAGCTAGAATATGCCTATCTCTCAGTTGAGTTTTGCCACATCCCCGGCACCGAGCTAATCCCCGCCAAGCCAGGATGCCTCAACTGATGCATCCGAAGGGAAAATTAATCCCACACTTTATATGTCTCCACGACATTCGGTTCAGAGGATCGCATCCCCTATAGCACATTGAGATAGCACACACTAATAAGAACAAACTTCAAGTTAAGCCCCTTGCCCATGTTGGGGTAGGGTGGCAGTACGGTAAAGGTTGTCCGGCGAAGACTAGGTTATGTGTCATTTTTGAAAACACCACTTTCTCAAAAATGACCACTTCCACATTCCTCCGGAGAACAAGGATCCGCCTTTTCTCCGGGTTTTTCCGTAAAGCCTTTGTTTTGTAGAATCACAATTTTAGGGTGTCCACTTAGGGACTAGTATATTTGATGGTAATAAATACCATATGGTGGCTTATGGGCTTGGTATTACCAAGTTTAACTATTGGCATGATAGTAACCTATAATATAGTATAGTAGTAAATTCCACATCAAAAATAGTTTTGATAATCAAGCTTTTGTAAAAATTCAGAGGTAAAACATGCATGATAGATAATGATAAGTATTGTATCAGCAAGCATCAGGATGGCTTGCCTGGTAACTCTTGTGTCCCTAGTGTTGGAGTGACTGGAACTTGAACCACAGCTTCCCGACACTTCCTTCCTCTTCGTTTTCTAACGTCGTAAAAATAATAAAGGACACACATTCAGAACCAATCAAGGCAAGCAACAATACATGAAAATACATACAGCAAGGAAATCTAATAATAACCAATCACACAATTATTAATTGAGGCAAACAATCAAACAAAACTACTTGGCAGAAATGCCATTTAACAAGACAGCTCAAGGTTGGAGGAACATATCTCACAACCTTAATATCATGGATTCAGTGGGTGTGCCACTCTCATACCAAGATATTAATAAGCCCAAAATACACTTAGTTTCACAAGGGTGAGACTACTAAAAGTGTATAAAACATGCACAATAATAAGCATGGTAATGGGTCTATCAACCCAACCACAAAAAGAACAAGATAGCCAATCTATTAAGTTTAAATCGACATCAAGAATAAATGAAACACATGATTTGTAAAAGTTACTTTTACAAATCAGTGAGCCTACACAAATGTAACAAAGCAATAGACTCATCACAAAACACACAATTTCTCATAGTGAGAACAATAGAAACAATGGCTAAAAAGGAGGAATCCTTATAGACATGTTTCTACTAAAAATTTGCTATGCAAGCAAGCATAATAAATAAAGTACTAAAATGCAAACAAGGAACCATGTTATCATAATGGGAATGAAAACATGTCCTCATGCAAGGATACACAAATATCCACCAAACACAAGTTGGCAGAAAAATTAATTCAACACAAAAATGCTAGGGAATCTAGTACTACTCAAACATGAAGAATCAATGGATGTATTTCAATCAAGTAATTGAAATACAACCAGAGGGTCCATGTCATAAAAACAGTAGTGAAAAACATCTATACTTGCTCTAACAAAAATATCTCATTTAACAAAACAATGCATCAATTTGCAGGGCAACTCCTACATACTAGTGGTAATAAAAAGGGCATTACTTAGAGGAATCAATCAACACTTCAGAGATGAATTTTTCCTAGCAAGCCACACATGATTACAACCACTTACAAACAGAAGCATACCCATTTTTGTTTAGCACAAAAATTCCCAAAGCAAAAATACTAGGCACTCATTAGTTATGAAACTATATAAAAGAAATGCATCTAGTGTGGGGGAAATAATGTTTCCACCCAAAAATGCAATGAAACCAGTGGGTTTTCCACTAGCATAACAAAGCATTTAGAGGTCACAAAGCCTCTGGTCATACTTGACAAAAATTAGCAAAAGCCTAAACTAGCACCTAGTGCAATAACAATACTAGCAGAAAATAATAGGGTGCAAAAATAAGCAAGGCAATGCTACTCATGCTATTATTTCCACACAAGTGAAAACTTTAGGGGTCAAGTACTCATAAAAACCTTATCAAAATTCTACTGGTCCTATGAATAAAACACAAAAATATGAGGCTACTCAACCACAAATGTTTATGTCAAAAATTCCACACATGAGGGAATTTTCCCATAACATTCTCATAGTAATGACTAAATTACTCATGCTTCTCTACCAACTCAAATGCAATCTAGCAGAGGTGATACCAACAAAATATAAGTACCAACATGGTACTGAATCTAATATCCCAACACAACAATTCAATCACTTGCACACAAATTAATCAATCAAAAATTATATGCAAGTAATAAACTAGAGATAAAACATATGCTACTAATATAAATCCTATTTCTTCTCCACTCAAGTCCACACAATCTAACATGCTAAAATAGTTAAGTAACACTTAGAAAACAAGTTAACACAACTTATACATGCTAGAAAACAATATGGCAACACAAAAATATGCTCACACAATTTAATTACTTAAAATGCCAAAATGGCAGAAATATGCAAAACAAAGATCTGTCCACCAAATTTTATATGAGGCTCTAAAAATTAAACCAAGCTAGGTTTAGATAGCCCTAAACATATACAAGACCATCAAGTTGAGTTAGCATCAAAATTCATTTTTAATAATTTTATAAAAATCACCAAAGTGCTCTCTGGTGTTTTACCAAATTGCATGCCATTTAAAAAATACTTGGAATTTGGAAGCAAGGATAACTGATACTGTTAGGAAATTTCAAGGGCTTTCCAATGCAATTGGCCTCACTTCATTCTGAGTTGTGGATTTAAAATGGTGCTCATTTTGGTGTTTCTGGTACCTGTTGCCAAATCATTTTTCATTGCAAAAATATCCATCCAAATGTAGATCTACAAGTTGGAGGTGGTTTAGAATTAGTTGAGGTACCACTGTGAATTTTAGTTTGGTAAAAATCATCTTTTAGGTTGCCTTTTAGAGCCTAAAGTAAACAAGTACTTCTCTGTGAAAAATTAAAAGGAAAACAAGCACAGATGGGCCAGATCTGAAATTTGGGCCGGCCAAATCTTCCTTTACCGCGGGGAAATCCACCCACAGACGCTGACCCGCGGGCCAGGGCGCCACGGGGGCAGCCACGCGGCACAGCGAGGCCCACGCGCCAGTTTGACCCCTACCGCGCGGGGTCAGCGCGCGCTGGCGTCAGCGTGACGCCACCGCTGCGTCACCCGCCGGCGGGGAGATCTCCGGCGAGGCAATTCGAGCGCATCCGGTCACCAATCTGCAAAATAAAAACATCAACAAGATGCTTACGGCGAGGGGAATCATCTAGGGGATGGTTCGTTTCCTGGGAGTAAACGGGGGGCGGCCGGCGACAATGGTGCGGCGGCGGCCGGACTAGAGCACGGCTCGGCGTGGAATCCGTGGGCGAGGGAGGGGAAAAAAGGGTCGGGAGATGCGGCTGCTCACCCTGAACGCACGGGAGGGCTCGGCTAGGGCGGTGAAGGGCCGAGGCGACGGCGATTTGCCGCCGGAGCTCGTCGGGCTCGGCGAAGGGAACGGGATGGCGCGGCGTCTACGGGTCGTTTCGGCTCGATTCCTTCGGCACCGAGGGCCACCACGGCAAGGCGAAGACGATGGTGCTAACGTCTACCGGCGGCGAGCCTTCTACTGGCCGAATCGACGACGACCTCATTTCGGCTAGGGTTTGGTTGAAGATATTTCGAGGAGAGAGAGTGGGTTCAAGTGGGAGAGAGAGGGGGTAGATAGGCACCACATGCACATGGGGGGCCTCTTTATCCTCCTCAATTCCTTCTCATCGAAGCAATGGAGTAGGGGTGCTGTTTGCTACAGAGAGCTAGAGGTAGAAGAAGGTGGTGACTCGGATTTCATTTAGGTCCCTGTCAATTTTACAACTAGGTCCTTCTCTTCTCTGAAAAAGGATGTTTTCACTAAGCAAACAAGGTTTAAATTTTAAATCCTTTTGCCCAAAATTCTTATTAGTATAGATACACAACATATGTGAAAATTGGCTCAATTGCAGAAACTTGATAATTCAAAGTTGTTCAAATTTGAATTCTTACATAAATGGACATTGAATTTATTAACCTACTTAGGAGCTTCCAAAAATGATAATTTTTGGCACACATTCCTTATTTGATATTTTCCTTAGGTGGTAGAAAATTCAAGTCATTTTGAGTTACTTCATAGAACAAACTTGTTCAAATTGCAAAAAGGTGCTGTCAAGAAAACAGGGGTTTTTGGCAACTTAAATTATTCAAAAACTTGTTCCCTTTTGGTTTTCATCCTTATTTATGATATATAGCATGTGGTATTTATTTCATGGCATTTGGAAAAAGTTTGTAGAACAAACTTGTTCAAAATCCCAATTGTTGCTGTGGAGAAAAACCATGTTTTCAGGACTTTAATGGATTCAATGTTTGGTCTCCTCTTGTGTGTGTTCCTTATTTTATATAAGGAAGAAATGGTATGAATTTCAAATCATTTTAAGAAAGTTTCCAATAGTAACTTGTTTTAGTTTTCTATCTCTGGAAATATTGGAATTTCTATTTAATAAAGCACTTGGCTTTTCTTTAGCAAATGATTTGCCAAAATATTTATGTGACTAGAGATAGCAAGTAAATGCTCTCTAATACTTTTTTTTTAAAGTTTGCAAGGTTGGAAAAACATTTGATAAGATTCTGGTGAAGCATTTAAGAATGCCTCCTTTTCTGATAATCTTTTAGGGAAATTTTATTTAGTGTTTCCTCTTTCTTAATTTAGAACTTGGAATAATATTATACAAGTATGGGATTCCTAAGATGGTTTGGAAAACTCTTTGATCAATATTTACTTTAGAAAATATTGCCAAAGTCATTGGAACAATATTTTGAATATTTTTAGTTCACTGCTTTGCTATCTTTTTAAGTTTGCAAGTTTATATAATTTGTTTGTTTAGTTGCACTCAAACTTGCACTCAAACAAATACAACCAAAGTTTAATTGTCAAGCAATTAGCAAAACAACTGTGTTATCAGGTATTCCAAAATTGGGATGTGACAAGTCTTCCCCCCTTAAAAAGAATCTCGTCCCCGAGATTCGCAAGCGAGGACTAAGGGAGGGCCAACAAACACAATGTTAGCGTTGGAGTGCAGGTGCTTCCCTCCTTTGACTTTTCTTGGGAGGCGGGGTACTCCCCTAAATTAGCAAATTATTCAAAGAAAATTCTTTAGCTATCAATTTACTCAACCGCCAATTTTTAAAATTTCTGATAACGTCACTATAAAATTAAGGTTAGTGCAGAACTTCCTGGAAAAATACCGTCAATTATTTCATGAGTTCTTAGCTACATCCCACCTATTACATACCACATATGGGGTGGTATACCACTCTCATAACAAGGTATATAATAATCTAAAAATATAGCTTGTGGGTGCAAAGGTTAGGTTGCTAAGGTAACAACAAACAGACAGAACAATACCCATGGCAGTGGATATTACTCACCACAAGCAACTATCATTTAAATATGTTCATGATTTTAGTTGGTTGTTTTGTTTTCATAAGATACTCTTAAGCACAACCATAACACAAGTATAAATTCATGCTAAGTTAAAACATTTAAACAAATTCCAATAAGCAAGCAAACAACACCACAGATGAATAGACTATTTATTCACTAGGTTATTGTTTAATAGAGGTTTTGGAATCCATCAATCATGAACAATTAGAAAACAACCAGTAGCTAAAACCCAATGAATACAATAATAAAGATATTCTAAAACACCATCTTTACACAAGATAAAAACTCCTATTACACAGGCATAAAAGAAACAGGACTGCACAGATAACACACTAGTATGAAAAATCTACACCAGCATGCTATAAGAGATAATCATATCCTATAACCATAGAACATGCAACTAAATAATTCATGGCATGATAAAAGAAGTAATAACTTCCTAAACATGCTATATCAACACATATACTCATAAAATAAAAAGAGGTTAATACTAGAGCAAAAATCACCATTTTCTAGTGGTGACACTAGTTTCACTCTAGAGAAGCAAACAATGCTATCATGATGTTTAAACTTAAACAAGCAAGTCATGAATATAAGTGTACCTAATAACAGTACACAAAACTTACTCATGTTAGTAAGCACAAACACCAAAGTAATTCTATGAATACAACTATTAAACATGCATAAATTAATTCTAGCAATTTATGTTTTTCTTAAACAATTACTAGCAAACCAGCAAGGTATAACTCACACAACCAGTAGCTATGCAATTCATGAAAAGTTATATAAACCTTTTCAAAAATCCATACACTCAATTTCAAATTATTCACAAACAATTTACCAATCAAGAGGAATTTATTTTATTTGCGAACAATTTAATTTTAGCACACGATAGTGAAACATTTCTTAACATGATACCCCTAAGGAATATTATGCTAACAAAAGGATCACACCTAAACATATTAGTATTTACTAATAAGAAATAAACTTCTCACTTGCATAAGTGAAAAGAAACAATTATATTTTCCATGGTGGAAAATAGAAATCAATCACATAGTGAAACATGCTATTTTCACACATGTATATGGTTGGGGATTTTCATCCTCAAGCCAAAATACAATGGGACCAGTGGGATATGGCCTACTAATACCAAGGAAAAATAGGTACTAAGCCTCTGGTTACTCATGAAAAACTTTGCATACAAGATAAAAATATAATGCTATTTAATCTAGTGAAGCAACACTAGTGCATATTGATAGCAATGCTTACATATGCTTCACTATTAAGAGACATGCAAGCTAACATAGGTACAAGCATCAAAATGACAGTACCTAAATGGTACTGGACTCAAAGAACACATAGCACAAAATCTACTACGAAAGTATATACAGATCTAGTTCTCACAATATTTCCAAATAATAAACTAGAAGGTGACAAATGCCATTTCATTTTTATTCGAGTTTCCAATCATGCACACACTTTCTAGGGTAGATTTATTGTAATAAAACAACATAATAACAAGTCCTAACAACTCCATATAAGTTAGGAAGCAAGATTGAATAAAACACAAATTTATTTCAATCAAGAGCACACAAAGAGACTAAAACAGGAAAACTGTTGTTTCCTATATCTATTACAACTATTTCATCGTTCACTAATTTTCTAAACCCCGAATCTCATAGTACCTACAACGTCTACTAAGATTTGGTTTCCAAAGTAGATACACATGATATCCTATTGACTAGTAAACGACTAGGTTATCATCTTATTTTCTCGTGACTTCTCCTTTTTACCAACTAGATTAAAAGGTGTCTTAAGTCACTTAATTCTTTGGTTTAGAAAGAGTTGTCTGTAGTTCGCATGCTTTGGTTAGGTGTCAACCTAAGATTAGGCAAAACATGTTAGTCTTGTTAGTTTCCTATTTAATTATGTTTGTCCGACAAGATACGACTAGCGTCATCGTACGTCGAATATTGAATTGTGCTCTTTGGATTGGCTTTTGAGGGGGTTGCGTATCATGGCATGTGAAGACTTCTTTTGCACCTTTCTCCAGAGGAGGGAGGTATATAACTTTTAAAAGGGGATTTCTCTTGTTTGATCTTTTAAAAGGGAACATAAAGAAAATGTGCAACATTTAGCCAACAGGGTAAAAAGAGTCTTTTGCAAACAGACAAAACATAGAGGTTTTGGTCAGTATTGGTTGGATTTTCTTCACGCCTTTTCTTCTTTGAGGGTTTTCGTTGTTGGAGCTTTATCTGTTGGAGTGCATCACTGGTAGCAACGCTATCAGCTCGTGTGGCTTGATGGTCCTCTATTATTAGGCACAACGGTGCTTTCATTAATCGTGGGGAAGATGGTGGTGGTTCACGACGGGTCGCATTATAAAGCGAAAACAAGTATAAGTCTAAGAAACAAATTCTTGTTTTTTGAATGCTATACAAACATTTTTGCTTGCAAAAATTTAACTGGAGGCGATTCAAAAACAAGAGCGGGGCAAGCACAAATCTGCAAATTTTGAGCACCCCACAAACATATAGAAGCCTAGATGAGTCAAATTCTACACCACACAATAGCACAAAGTCCTACGGACACACATAAGCAAGCCAAAACACACAAGCAAGGCTCCATTGGAGCTACGTCAGGGGAGACGACTCATGGAGTTATCGCTAAATCACTCCAAACTAGACTGATCCAAAATCCTAGAAGTGGCTGAAGAACTATATCTACTGCTGACCATCATCACTGTAGAGCTAGGTAATTATTTTGGTCTCTCGGGACATCGGCAAGTATAAAAGTTTTTTGTATGGAAACAAGATAATAGAAGTAAAGTTTGATAAAACTTTTAACTGAGAGAGGTAAGAATATGCAACAATCTGTTTTTGAAACCCCAACTATTTTCTGGACAGAAAACTTCAAATACGAGAGATGTTTCAAAAACAGAGCGGAGCAGTTGTAAACAAGTAAGAAATAAACTCTTAACCGAGAGAGATACTAACTCTGTAAGGCCCGCCCTTCGAACCACTGTTCAAGGACGCCCTTGATATGCATTTAGAATCTTCTGAAAAGATAATAAGGAGGGAAAATATACTAAAATTCCCTTAGATAAAAAATAATTTAGATAGTAAATAGGTTTTTACTCAAAAATACTTTTCTTTCCTATCTGACGTCCATGCTAACTAAGGTCTCCTAAGGTCAGGATGGCTCTGATACCAACTCTGTAAGGACCCCAGACCGGCAGTCTGAAAACCCTCCGTATGCATACATTCACGATCCCAGAAAGATCAGTCGTGAACAACATACACAGTTGGCACACAGAAATACATCATCCATTACATGAATACATAAAGGTATTACATAAAAGATCACATGATCAAGTTTAACGCAACTGCCACATGGGGCAGGCAACTTATCAAACACAGCGGAAGACAAATAAAACATAACGTAGTTGAGCCCAAGTCACGCCTTAACCTACAGGCTGCTGACCCGGAGACGATCCTAGTTCGCAAAGCCGTCAACTCCATACTTCTCTTCATAGAACTCCTTCGGAGGCTCCTTCTCCAAATCTGGTAAGTAGATACCAGGGGCGAAACCATAATGAGTACATTTGAATGTACTCAGCAAGACATCCATCATGTCACTTACTAAACATGCAAATATGCTTATATGGTGGAATAGGTAGGCTATAAATATGGTTCACTATCAATGGTGTTCATATATGATGACACCACAGTTGCAGTCAGGTTTATCTGTATCTTCGTTGAAGAAGATACTTCAGAAGAAAAATAATATATAGTTTTATTTCTCTTGTAGATCTCACATGTACAAGAGGTTTTGTAAAGTTTTGTTAAAGAATATTTTCTCTTTGCAAAACTTCTTGGAATCAGTTTCCAGAATTCTTGCTTAGAGTAGAAAAGGTTTTCTTTGCAAAACATTTTGTTTTGTATATCAGCATCTGGCTTTTCATCATCGACGATACCTCCACGGTATACGTTTCCATTCCTTTCCGAACTTCACAAGTTCAACACTTCCTTTCCAAAATTTCCCTTTCAAAAACTTCCTTTTTGAAAACATTGACACAATGCTAGCTACATGGCCATTCAATTGTCCATATCCGAGGACGCGGCTTCTTCGAAAAAGTTGTACTCTGCAGAGGTGTACACATCCACCAGATCCAGTACACCTCCCGTGAACAATCACGGACTGTAACAACAGTATGTAAACATCAGGTATCTGATCATAACCATCCACTATGTTCAAGCTAGAATATGCCTATCTCTCAGTTGAGTTTTGCCACATCCCCGGCACCGAGCTAATCCCCGCCAAGCCAGGATGCCTCAACTGATGCATCCGGAGGGAAAATTAATCCCACACTTTATATGTCTCCACGACATTCGGTTCAGAGGATCGCATCCCCTATAGCACATTGAGATAGCACACACTAATAAGAACAAACTTCAAGTTAAGCCCCTTGCCCATGTTGGGGTAGGGTGGAAGTACGGTAAAGGTTGTCCGGCGAAGACTAGGTTATGTGTCATTTTTGAAAACACCACTTTCTCAAAAATGACCACTTCCACATTCCTCCATAGAACAAGGATCCGCCTTTTCTCCGGGTTTTTCCGTAAAGCCTTTGTTTTGTAGAATCACAATTTTAGGGTGTCCACTTAGGGACTAGTATATTTGATGGTAATAAATACCATATGGTGGCTTATGGGCTTGGTATTACCAAGTTTAACTATTGGCATGATAGTAACCTATAATATAGTATAGTAGTAAATTCCACATCAAAAATAGTTTTGATAATCAAGCTTTTGTAAAACTTCAGAGGTAAAACATGCATGATAGATAATGATAAGTATTGTATCAGCAAGCATCAGGATGGCTTGCCTGGTAACTCTTGTGTCCCTGGTGTTGGAGTGACTGGAACTTGAACCACAGCTTCCCGACACTTCCTTCCTCTTCGTTTTCTAACGTCGTAAAAATAATAAAGGACACACATTCAGAACCAATCAAGGCAAGCAACAATACATGACAATACATACAGCAAGGAAATCTAATAATAACCAATCACACAATTATTAATTGAGGCAAACAATCAAACAAAACTACTTGGCAGAAATGCCATTTAACAAGACAGCTCAAGGTTGGAGGAACATATCTCACAACCTTAATATCATGGATTCAGTGGGTGTGCCACTCTCATACCAAGATATTAATAAGCTCAAAATACACTTAGTTTCACAAGGGTGAGACTACTAAAAGTGTATAAAACATGCACAATAATAAGCATGGTAATGGGTCTATCAACCCAACCACAAAAAGAACAAGATAGCCAATCTATTAAGTTTAAATCGACATCAAGAATAAATGAAACACATGATTTGTAAAAGTTACTTTTACAAATCAGTGAGCCTACACAAATGTAACAAAGCAATAGACTCATCACAAAACACACAATTTCTCATAGTGAGAACAATAGAAACAATGGCTAAAAAGGAGGAATCCTTATAGACATGTTTCTACTAAAAATTTGCTATGCAAGCAAGCATAATAAATAAAGTACTAAAATGCAAACAAGGAACCATGTTATCATAATGGGAATGAAAACATGTCCTCATGCAAGGATACACAAATATCCACCAAACACAAGTTGGCAGAAAAATTAATTCAACACAAAAATGCTAGGGAATCTAGTACTACTCAAACATGAAGAATCAATGGATGTATTTCAATCAAGTAATTGAAATACAACCAGAGGGTCCATGTCATAAAAACAGTAGTGAAAAACATCTATACTTGCTCTAACAAAAATATCTCATTTAACAAAACAATGCATCAATTTGCAGGGCAACTCCTACATACTAGTGGTAATAAAAAGGGCATTACTTAGAGGAATCAATCAACACTTCAGAGATGAATTTTTCCTAGCAAGCCACACATGATTACAACCACTTACAAACAGAAGCATACCCATTTTTGTTTAGCACAAAAATTCCCAAAGCAAAAATACTAGGCACTCATTAGTTATGAAACTATATAAAAGAAATGCATCTAGTGTGGGGGAAATAATGTTTCCACCCAAAAATGCAATGAAACCAGTGGGTTTTCCACTAGCATAACAAAGCATTTAGAGGTCACAAAGCCTCTGGTCATACTTGACAAAAATTAGCAAAAGCCTAAACTAGCACCTAGTGCAATAACAATACTAGTAGAAAATAATAGGGTGCAAAAATAAGCAAGGCAATGCTACTCATGCTATTATTTCCACACAAGTGAAAACTTTAGGGGTCAAGTACTAATAAAAACCTTATCAAAATTCTACTGTTCCTATGAATAAAACACAAAAATATGAGGCTACTCAACCACAAATGTTTATGTCAAAAATTCCACACATGAGGGAATTTTCCCATAACATTCTCATAGTAATGACTAAATTACTCATGCTTCTCTACCAACTCAAATGCAATCTAGCAGAGGTGATACTAACAAAATATAAGTACCAACATGGTACTGAATCTAATATCCCAACAAAACAATTCAATCACTTGCACACAAATTAATCAATCAAAAATTATATGCAAGTAATAAACTAGAGATAAAACATATGCTACTAATATAAATCCTATTTCTTCTCCACTCAAGTCCACACAATCTAACATGCTAAAATAGTTAAGTAACACTTAGAAAACAAGTTAACACAACTTATACATGCTAGAAAACAATATGGCAACACAAAAATATGCTCACACAATTTAATTACTTAAAATGCCAAAATGGCAGAAATATGCAAAACAAAGATCTGTCCACCAAATTATATATGAGGCTCTAAAAATTAAACCAAGCTAGGTTTAGATAGCCCTAAACATATACAAGACCATCCAGTTGAGTTAGCATCAAAATTCATTTTTAATAATTTTATAAAAATCACCAAAGTGCTCTCTGGTGTTTTACCAAATTGCATGCCATTTAAAAAATGCTTGGAATTTGGAAGCAAGGTTAATTGTTACTGTTAGGAAATTTCAAGGGCTTTCCAATGCAATTGGCCTAACTTCATTCTGAGTTGTGGATTTAAAATGGTGCTGATTTTGGTGTTTCTGGTACCTGTTGCCAAATCATTTTTCATTGCAAAAATATCCATCCAAATGTAGATCTACAAGTTGGAGGTGGTTTAGAATTAGTTGAGGTACCACTGTGAATTTTAGTTTGGTAAAAAACATCTTTTAGGTTGCCTTTTAGAGCCTAAAGTAAACAAGTACTTCTCTGTGAAAAATTAAAAGGAAAACAAGCACAGATGGGCCAGATCTGAAATTTGGGCCGGCCAAATCTTCCTTTACCGCGGGGAAATCCACCCACAGACGCTGACCCGCGGGCCAGGGCACCACGGGGGCAGCCACGCGGCACAGCGAGGCCCACGCGCCTACCGCGCGGGGTCAGCGCGCGCTGGCGTCAGCGTGACGCCACCGCTGCGTCACCCGCCGGCGGGGAGATCTCCGGCGAGGCAATTCGAGCGCATCCGGTCACCAATCTGCAAAATAAAAACATCAACAAGATGCTTACGGCGAGGGGAATCATCTAGGGGATGGTTCGTTTCCTGGGAGTAAACGGAGGGCGGCCGGCGACAATGGTGCGGCGGCGGCCGGACTAGAGCACGGCTCGGCGTGGAATCCGTGGGCGAGGGAGGGGAAAAAGGGTCGGGAGATGCGGCTGCTCACCCTGAACGCACGGGAGGGCTCGGCTAGGGCGGTGAAGGGCCGAGGCGACGGCGATTTGCCGCCGGAGCTCGTCGGGCTCGGCGAAGGGAACGGGATGGCGCGGCGTCTACGGGTCGTTTCGGCTCGATTCCTTCGGCACCGAGGGCCACCACGGCAAGGCGAAGACGATGGTGCTAACGTCTACCGGCGGCGAGCCTTCTACTGGCCGAATCGACGACGACCTCATTTCGGCTAGGGTTTGGTTGAAGATATTTCGAGGAGAGAGAGAGAGTGGGTTCAAGTGGGAGAGAGAGGGGGTAGATAGGCACCACATGCACATGGGGGGCCTCTTTATCCTCCTCAATTCCTTCTCATCGAAGCAATGGAGTAGGGGTGCTGTTTGCTACAGAGAGCTAGAGGTAGAAGAAGGTGGTGACTCGGATTTCATTTAGGTCCCTGTCAATTTTACAACTAGGTCCTTCTCTTCTCTGAAAAAGGATGTTTTCACTAAGCAAACAAGGTTTAAATTTTAAATCCTTTTGCCCAAAATTCTTATTAGTATAGATACACAACATATGTGAAAATTGGCTCAATTGCAGAAACTTGATAATTCAAAGTTGTTCAAATTTGAATTCTTACATAAATGGACATTGAATTTATTAACCTACTTAGGAGCTTCCAAAAATGATAATTTTTGGCACACATTCCTTATTCGATATGTTACTTAGGTGGTAGAAAATTCAAGTCATTTTGAGTTACTTCATAGAACAAACTTGTTCAAATTTCAAAAAGGTGCTGTCAAGAAAACAGGGGTTTTTGGCAACTTAAATTATTCAAAAACTTGTGCCCTTTTGGTTTTCATCCTTATTTATGATATAGAGCATGTGGTATTTATTTCATGGCATTTGGAAAAAGTTTGTAGAACAAACTTGTTCAAAATCCCAATTGTTGCTGTGGAGAAAAACCATGTTTTCAGGACTTAAATGGATTCAATTTTTGGTCTCCTCTTGTGTGTGTTCCTTATTTTATATAAGGAAGCAATGGTATGAATTTCAAATCATTTTAAGAAAGTTTCCAATAGTAACTTGTTTTAGTTTTCTATCTCTGGAAATATTGGAATTTCTATTTAATAAAGCACTTGGCTTTTCTTTAGCAAATGATTTGCCAAAATATTTATGTGACTAGAGATAGCAAGTAAATGCTCTCTAATACTTTTGTTTTTAAGTTTGCAAGGTTGGAAAAACATTTGATAAGATTCTGGTGAAGCATTTAAGAATGCCTCCTTTTCTGATAATCTTTTAGGGAAATTTTATTTAGTGTTTCCTCTTTCTTAATTTAGAACTTGGAATAATATTATACAAGTATGGGATTCCTAAGATGGTTTGGAAAACTCTTTGATCAATATTTACTTTAGAAAATATTGCCAAAGTCATTGGAACAATATGTTGAATATTTTTAGTTCACTGCTTTGCTATCTTTTTAAGTTTGCAAGTTTATATAATTTGTTTGTTTAGTTGCACTCAAACAAATACAACCAAAGTTTAATTGTCAAGCAATTAGCAAAACAACTGTGTTATCAGGTATTCCAAAATTGGGATGTGACAAGTACAGCGGCACCACCGAGCCAGAAGACTAGCTGACCGACTATGTCACAGCGGTCCCCATCGCAGGCGGGAACAACAGGGTGGCAGTTCTCTACGCGTCCCTCGTGCTTCAGGGTCCAGCTCGGGCCTGGCTTAACATCCTCCGAGCCGGCAGCGTCAACTCCTCGCTGGAATTTGAGGAAGTCTTTGTTTACAACTTTGCCAGCACCTACCAGTGACCGGGGAGGTCGCAGCATCTCGCCCAGTGTGTCTAGGGGGAGAATGAGAACGACCGAGATTACCTCAGAAGATGGACCACCCTCTGCAACACTTGCAAGGAAATTTACGAGAAGACCGCCATCAGGCACTTTGCAGCCGGATGCCGAGAGGGAACCATGTTGATCACAAGGTCTATAGGGCAAAACCCAAAACCATGGCGACGCTCCTAACTATCACGAAGAAGTGCGCCATTGCAAACGCGGCCATGAAGGTGGCCACCCGGCTAGACCCTCTGGCAAGCTCATCAACACTCCATCAAACCATAAGGACGCAACCGGCCCAAGAAATCCAGCCGGAACGATCGCGATTACAACCGGGATGGACGGAAGATACGAGGAGTACATTTGTCCAACGAGCGATACGACTGCTGGCTCGTCGCAACCACTAAAGGCGGCCAGGCGGGAGGCTCGGGCTCTAGCCGCTATCCCAGCCGGCACGACAACGATCGCCCATGGCTGAAGCCCACATACACCTTCCAGCAAATGATGGACTCCCCCTGCAAGTACCATAGTGGGCCAAGCAAGCCGTCCACACACACCACCAAGCAATGCAGCTGGACCACCCATCGGACCAAGGGAGAGGGTCTACCAGCTCCACTAGCACTGGCCCCCAGAAGGCGGCAACCGCGCTGGTCTACAAAGCAGCCGTCCGGCTGACCCAGCCGCCGGGGCCCGTGACAACTACCCCCGCCGAGACGGTACATACATCATCTCCGTCATCAAACGCAACGACAAGCGCAGCAGTCGAGACCGCATGGCGGAGGTGAATGCCACCGTACCTGACGTACCCTAGTCCCTAGACTGGTCCGAGCAACCCATCACCTAGTGCCGGGAGGACCACCCGGACGACCTGCCGTGTCCAGGGAGTTACTAACTTCTGCTGGACCCCATCATCATGGTCGGCGCGCGCGCCTGCAACTTCTCTCGGGTGCTCATCAACGGAGGAAGCAACATCAACATCCTTTACAAAGATATCGCCGATAAGCTGGGTGTCACTAAAGCGATGATGCAGCCCAGCCGGACGACCTTCCACGGCATCGTGTCGGGTAAACTATGCACCCCAATGGGCATCGTCCGGCTCGATGTCATATTCGGCAAAGGGAAGAACTTCCGCCACGTTCCCATCTGGTTCGAGGTGGTGAACCACAAGAGCGCCAACCACGCCATCCAAGGTCGGCCCGCCTTGACCAAGTTCATGGTGGTCCCAAACTACGCTTACTTGAAGATGAAGTTGCCCGGTACACACGGGATCGTCGCTGTCTGTGGTGACTATAGGTGGTCCCTCGCTTGTGCCTCCTATGGCTAGAAGTTAGCCGAGAGCGTCGTGCACGCCGAAGAGCTCCAGCAAATTCAGCGCGAAATCAACAATGAGCCCCTGGGCGTGCCGGCTGTGGGTGGAAAGTCGGGTGAATCCCAGTTCCAGGAAGCTAAGGAGAGCAAGAAGATCCCCTTCGATGCCATCCGGCCCAACGAGAAGCTCATCACCATCGGGGCAAGCCTTTACCCCAAACAGGAAATCGCGCTCGTCAACTTCCTCTATGAGAATCGGGATATCTTCGCATGGTCCCCCAAGGACATGCCGGGTGACCCGAGGGAGTTGGCCGAGCACTCACTCCATGTCAAGCTGAATGCCAAGGAAATCAAGCAAGCCCTCTGCCGCTTCGCGGAGGAAATAAGAAAAGCCATCGAGGAGGAAATCGCTTGGCTGCTGGCAGCCGGATTCATCATGGAGGCCCTTGATGTCTATGCACGCTTCTATTCTTATAGACAGTGTTGGGCCTGCAAGTGCAGAGGTTTGTAGAACAGCAGCAAGTTTCTCTTAAGTGGATTACCCAAGGTTTATCGAACTCAGGGAGGAAGAGGTCAAAGGTATCCCTCTCAAGCAACCCTGCAATTACGATACAAGAAGTCTCTTGTGTCCCCAACACACCTAATACAATTGTCAGTTGTATAGGTGCACTAGCTCGGCAAAGAGAGAGTAAAATACAAGTAGTATGGATGATTATAAGTGATAATAGCAATATGAAATAAAAATGGCAGCAAGCAAACATGTAGCAGAACATGTTGTAAACGGTGTTTCAATGCTTAGAAACAAGGCCTAGGGATCCTACTTTCACTAGTGGACACTCTCAACAATGATAAAATAATTGGATCCATAAATATCTCTCTTCACTATGCTACTCTGAACCACTCTTCGATTAAATAACAAACACCAATTCATTGCGTAGGGCTGCAAAAAGCACTCCTCAAAGTCGCATTCCCATGTCTAGTTAACCCCACGCAGTCACTATGAGCGTCCTAGAAGGTATTATACAAACACCACAATTTCATAGGGTCATCCAACACAAGATATAAATATCATGCTAAACCACACGGTGCACACACTCCGACCTTTACACCGTGATCAAAGTGTTTACGGAGATCTCATAACAAAAGCACTCGAGTAGAATAACATATGAAGAGTAACATCTACTAATTCAACTAGATTACAAAGCTCAAGGTCACATAAAGATCACACCATGGGAGAGAGAGATGAAACACATAGCTACCGGTAGAGCCCTCGGACCCGGGGGAGAACTACTCCCTCCTCATCATAGGAGACAACAACGGCGATGAAGATGGCGGTGGAGTCGATGGAGATGGCTCCGGGGGCACTTCCCCGTCCCGGCAGGGTGACGGAACAGAGATTTTTGTCCCTCGAAACTTGTCGGCGGCGGCGGAGATACGGATGATTTTTGTGGAAAAGGCCAATTGATTTAGGGTCTATGCATCGGAGGGCATATATAGGGGAAAGGGCGATGTCGGTGGGTGGCCAGGGGGCCCACACCACCTGGTGGGGCGGCCAGGGGTATACCAAGCCACCCTATGGTGTGGCCACCCTGTGGACCCCATCTAGGTCTCTTCCGGACTCCGCGGACCCTCCGGGAATTCTAAGACTTCTGGCTTTTGAATCGTCCAATTCCGAGAATATTTCTAGAACAACTTTTCTGAAACTAAAAACAGCAGAAAATTGGAACTGGCTCTGTGGCATCTTGTCAATAGGTCAGTCCCAGGAAATCGATAAAAATGACATAAAGTGTAAGGAAAACATGTAGCATATGGCATGAAAACAACATGGAACATCAGAAATTAAGGATACGTTTATGACGTATCAACATCCCCAAGCTTAGTTCCTACTGGTCCTCGAGTAGGTAAACAATAAAAACACATAATTTCTGAGGTGACATGCTACCAACATAAACTTGATCATCATAGTAATGTAAAGCATGTAAGCTGGGATCAAGTGAATAAAGGTTGTGGTTTATTGTTGATATCAAAGAGTAATGTATAAAAAATTAGGAATAACAAAGTAAAACATGTCAATGAATCAATACTAAAAGACAATCTACTGCGAAAAGTATATTAGAGATGTTTTAAGCTTCAAGAACAACAATATAATCATCGAAGGCATCAAACTCTCACAACAACCCCTGTTAGGATCAAGTCAAGTTATAACAATATGCACATAGGAGAATCATTCAAATAATTGTGCGCTTAAAACAAGCAAGCGTTCTGTATTGGTCCCTAGCACCAGGATGTTATGGCTAAAATAACATTATGGGGGGTTTGGATAGTCAATGGAAGAAAGTCTCACACAACTGAAAGTGATCATTAGACAAGAGGAAGTCTTATAATCAAAGTTATGCAAGGAGTAGTGATTGCCACACAACGGATGCACATAGAGCTATAAGTGTATGAAAGCTCTCCAATGGAACTAGTGGGGGTGCATCCAACCTGCTTTCTCACGAAGACCTAGAGCTCTTTTGAGGAGGCTCATCATTGGAATATACAAGCCAAGTTCTATAATGTAAGTTCCCCACATAGTTATGCAAGTAATAATATGAAAACTCTCTCCAAACTAAAGTAATGATGCTAAACAAAGCACAAGTGTGGAATAAATGGTAGTAATGTTGCCCCCTCTCTCTTTTGTCTCTCTTTTTCTTTTGGGAGTTTTCTCTTTTATTTTTATTTTTTGATATATAACCTCACTGGTAGGGGCAACACTCTATTTTACTATGAATCAACACATTTTTGGTACTCATAACTCAAACTGAAATATATTTGATGAATAAAACTAAATGCTCGTGCCAGTGTAGCAGTATGCAAAATAACAATGAAGCGTGACAAGTAACATAATTATGATGGATGTTGTATGACAATATATCTCGGAATGGCTATGGAAATGCCATGGTAGGTAGGTATGGTGGTTGTTTTGAGGAAGATAAATGTTGGCTTATGTGTAGAAGAAAAAAGTTCTCCCACGGGGTTTGGATGCACCGGTGAAGTTTGCACCAACTCTCAATGTGAGAATGAGCAATGCACAGTACCGAAGAGGCTAGCAAATATGGATGGTGGAAGTGCCAGAAAACCGCAACATAGAACTCACAAGTTAAAAGATTCCAAATAAAATCATGATCTCACAAGACATAATAAAAATCACTCCAAGAGGGTCCGTGGCAGTGACAAGTCACTGTTAGCTACCCCGACCGTAGCGCGTAACAAATAGCCATTACGATTGCTATCAGCAAAGCAAGTCATATGCCATTATCCTATCAACTGGTTATTTGAGTGTGGCACAATTTCAAGCTTCTAGACAAACCATTAATTGTTTTTACTCTACTAAACCAGCAAGTTTACCATTGAACATATTAATATCTCAAAAAACAGCAAATAATCAAGTGAACCAGTTTAATGATCTACAAGAATATGCAACCTTTTCCGTTATACCATCTACCACACATAGCTTTCTACCAAACACAAAACAACAAAAACTCTCCAAGAGATATAGCAATGAAACAAGAGAGTACTAACATAACTCTACTAGAACTAACAGCTCTGAAAAAGAGATGCATGAAAACAAGGGCTAAACGCAGTACTAGCAAAAAGTGAACACTCACAGAACAATAAGAATGAAAACTAGAGTGTTCTAAGCAATGAAAACGGAGCATGTCTCTCTCCAAAAAAAAAATTATGATAGGATCCAACCATAAACTAAATCAACCAAAACTAAACAAACTGAAAGCAAAAATAACTGACGCTCCAAGTAAAATTCATATGATGTGACCGAATAAAAATATAGTTTCACTAGAAGTGACCTAATAAATTGTTGATGAAGAAGGGTATACCTTGGGAATCCCCAAGCTTAGATGCTTGAGTCTTCTTAAAATATGCTTCGATGAACCACAGGGGCATCCCCAATCTTTGACCTTGCACTCTTCTTGATCACATATATCACCTCTTCTCTTGACCCTTGAAAACTTCCTTCACACCACACTCAAACAGTAATTCGCATTAGAGGGTTAGTGAAACAATTAAAAATCCATTGGTTCTGTATGGAACAAGTGATATTGATACTTTTAAACATTATCTACAGCCACTGATTTTTCGTGAAGCAAAGAAATCCACTTGACATCGCAAAAAAGCAAATGCAAGAAAAATGGCACAATCTCTCAAAACCATAAAAGTCTGTAAATACGAATTTTTTCAAGACACTTAAGTTGCTCAGATTGAAAAAATTTAAGAAAAAAAAAGGTGCGGAATTAGCCGAGGAATAAACACAAAACATTTCAGGTCATTCTGATTTTTATATGATTTATACGATTGTTTACGGTGGACGGCCGAAATCAGTTTCCTGCGCAGAAATCCGAAAACCAACTCCAACTCTCGTTAGAATCCTTACTTGGCACTACTAAAACATGAAAAGAAAGATACAAAGGAGTTTCTACAGAAGTATACAACCCCTTGACTCAAAGAAAACAGAGAAAAACAAAGCAAAAAATAAAACCATGGGTTATCTCCTAAGAAGTGCTTTTCTTTAATGTCTTTTAGCTAGGCATCATAATTTCAGAAGATGCTCACATGAGAAAAATTAATTGAAGAAAAAGAGAGAATCAAGAAGCAAACATAAAAAAAAATTAAGTCTAACCCACTTCCTATGAAAAATAATCTTGTATAAAAACAAGTCAATAAAGCACAAAGTGGCTAGCATAGGAAGACGAAATAAGTGCAAATTCAGAACATTCAACATAAAGAGGGGAACTTGATATTTTTTAGATGCATAAAAGACTATGTTTCCCTCTATCATAATAACTTTCAGTAGCATCATGAATAAAATTAACAATATAACTATCACAAGAAACATTCTTATCATGATCCACCTGGATAAAAGAATTAATACTCTCCACATAAGCATAGTCATTCTTATTAATAGTAGTGGAAGCAAATTCAACAAAATAGCTATCATTATTATTCTCATCACCATAATCATCAAATATAGGACGCATATTATAATTAATTTTCTCCTCAATAGTAGGTGGACTTATTATAACATATTCATCATTGTAATCATCATATATTGCAGGCAAAGTATCATCAAAGAAAATTTCCTCCTCAAAACTTGGTGGACTAAAAATATCATATTCATCAAAACTAGTTTCCCCAAGCTTAGAATTTTCAATAGCATTAGAGATAATGGTGTTCAAACAATTAATGCTAATAACATTGCTACTAGCGTGCAAATAAATCTCCATATGTTTTTTAATTTTCTCTTCAAATACTTCATGTCCTAACTCAAGATAAATATTATAAAGCTCTCTCATATTATTGTTGTTTTCCATTAAGCCTAACTAGTGAAAAAAAAAATATATAACTACAGAATCTAAAGGAAATAACTTTGAGCACTCACAAAGGATGTAAGTACCTTACCTCCCCGGAAACGGCGCCAGAAAATAGCTTGATGTCTACGCACGCTTCTATTCTTGTAGACAGTGTTGGGCCTCTAAGTGCAGAGGTTTGTAGAACAGCAGCAAGTTTTCCTTAAGTGGATTACCCAAGGTTTATCGAACTCAGGGGGAAGAGGTCAAAGGTATCCCTCTCAAGAAACCCTGCAATTATGATACAAGAAGTCTCTTGTGTCCCCAACACACCTAATACAATTGTCAGTTGTATAGGTGCACTAGTTCGGTGAAGCGAGAGTAAAATACAAGTAGTACGGATGATTATAAGTGATAATAGCAATCTGAAATAAAAATGGCAGCAAGCAAACATGTAGCAGAACAGGTTGTAAACGGTGTTTCAATGCTTAGAAACAAGGCCTAGGGATCCTACTTTCACTAGTGGACACTCTCAACAATGATAAAATAATTGGATGTATAAATATCTCTCTTCACTATGCTACTCCGAACCACTCTCCGGTTGAATAACAAACAACAATTCATTGTGTAGGGCTACAAAAAAGCACTCCTCAAAGTCGCATTCCCATGTCTAGTTAACCCCACACTGTCACTATGAGCGCCCTAGAAGGTATTAGACAAACACCACAATTTCATAGGGTCATCCAACACAAGATATAAATATCATGCTAAACCACACGATGCACACACTATCACCTTTACACCGTGATCAAAGTGTTTACGGAGATCTCGTAACAAAACCACTTGAGTAGCATAACATATGAAGAGTAACATCTACTAATTCAACTAGATTACAAAGCTCACGGTCACATAAAGATCACACAATGGGAGAGTGATGAAACACATAGCTACTGGTAGAGCCCTCGTCCCCGGGGGAGAACTACTCCCTCCTCATCATAGGAGACAGCAACAGCGATGAAGATGGCGGTGGAGTCGATGGAGATGGCTCCGGGGGCACTTCCCCGTCCTAACAGGGTGCCGGAACAAAGATTTTGTCCCCCGAAACTTGTCGGCGGCGGCGGCGGAGCTATAGATGTTTTTCATGGAAAAGGCCGGTTGATTTAGGGTTTATGCATTAGGGGGCATATATAGGTGAAAGGGCGATGTCGGTGGGTGACCAAGGGGTAGACGGCGCCACCCTATGGTGTGACCACCCTGTGCCCCCCCCCTCCGGGTCTCTTCGGGACTCCATGGACCCTCTGGGAATTCTAAGACTTCTGGCTTTTGAATCGTCCAATTCCGAGAATATCTCCAGAACAACTTTTCTGAAACTAAAAACAACAGAAAATAGGAACTGGCTCTGTGGCATCTTGTCAATAGGTTAGTCCCGGGAAATCGATAAAAATGACATAAAGTGTAAACAAAACATGTAGCATATGGCATGAAAACAACATGTAACATCAAATATCAAGGATACGTTTATGACGTATCATTCCTCCACCCCGACTGGCTGGCCAACCCCGTCCTTGTCATCAAGAAGGATGGCTCATGGCACATGTGCATCGGCTGCACCGCCTTGTACAAGGCCTGCCCCAAGGACCCTTTCGCTCTACCCCAAATCAACCAAGTCATCGCATCCACAGCCGACTGTGAGGTCCTCTCGTTCCTGGATGCCTACCGCGGCTATCACCAGATCAAGCTCAACCCGGATGATCAAATCAAGCGCCCTATGGAGCTAACTGCTATGTTACCATGCATGCATAAGTTCCTACACGAGTAAATCGGGCGGAATGTCCACGCCTACATGGAAGAATTGGTGGTCAAGACCAAGAAGCAACGCACCCTCCTCAAAGACCTAGAAGAGACATTCGCGAACCCGCGCCACTTTCATATAAAGCTCAACCCGGACAAGTGCGTCTTCGGGGTGCCAGCGGGCCAGCTTCTCGGGTTCCTCATATCTGAACAAGGGATCAAGGCCAACCCGGACAAGATCGCCGCCATCGAAAACATGCATCGTTCGACACAGTTAAGGGACATCCAGAAGTTCGCCGGTTGCTTTGCCTCCCTCGGCCGTTTTGTCAGCCGGCTGGGAGAGAAAGCGCTCCCCCTTTAACAACTCCTAAAGAAGATGGAAAAGTTCACCTGGACCCGCGAGGCGGATGAGGCCTTCCTCGATCTCAAGCGGACGCCCACCACCACCCCGGTCTTGATGCCACCGGCTCCAAAAGATCCCATGCTGCCGTACCTAGCGGCAACCAGCCGGGCCATCAGCGCAGTGCTGGTGGTTGAGCGGTCCCAGAAGGATAAGGAGGAGCTAGTGCAGAAGCCGGTGTATTATATCAGCGAGGTTCTCTCGCAGTCCAAGCAGAACTATCCCTACTACCAGAAGTTGGTCTATGGTGTATACTTCGCCGCCAAGAAGCGCAGCCACTACTTACGAGAGCACAAGATCACCATGGTGAGCATGGCCCCGCTCTCGGAGATCATTGGCAACAAGGATGCAACTGGCCGTGTGGACAAATGGGCGATCGACCTGGGAGCGCACAACATGGTCTACGAGCCGCGCACTACCATCAAGTCCCAAGTCCTCACCGACTTCCTAGTCGAATGGGCCGAGACCCAGAGCCTGCCGCCTGTCCCCGACTCATCGCATTGGAAGATACACTTCAACGGCTCCAAGATGCACGGGGGCTTGGGGGTCGGCATAGTCCTCACCTCGCCCAAAGGAGACCGGCTAGAGTACGCATTGCAGATCCATTTCAAGGCCTCCAACAACGTGATAGAGTACGAGGCCCTCGTCCACGGCCTCAAGCTAGCCAAAGAGATAGGGATACAGCACATCCTCTGCTTCAGGGACTCAGACCTGGTGATACAAGAAGTCTCGGGAGACTGGGACACCAAGGACGCCAACATGGTCGCCTACCGCTTCTTTGTCCATAAGTTGTGCATCTGTTTTGAAGGGAATTAATTCCACCATGTGCCCCGAGCCCACAATGAGACGGCAGATATGCTATGAAAGCTCGGCTCCTCCCGGCAGGCCATCCCGTCTGGGGTCTCCCTCGAACATCCGCACAAGCCGTCCATCACACCATCATCGAGCTCCGACTCCATCATCATACCGGCCGACCCTAACCAGCCACCTGGGACCTTAGAGTCAGAAGTGGCCGCCTCAGCTGTACCAGCCGGCGAGCAAAGAGAATCAGGGGTTGCCGCCGCCCCGCCTCATGCTGCTCCCTTCCCAAGGCTAATTGACAAGGGAAACATGGAGGCAGTCGGCACAATGGGAGTCCCCCCAGCCAGAAGGCTAAACTCGGGGGCTGCCCAGCCAAATACGCAGTTGATGCTCGTCATACATGTCACGCCCTCGTGGGGGCAGCCCATCTTCGACTACCTCGTCCACAACCTCCTAACCCAAGACGAGGTCCTCAGCCGGTAAATACAATGCCGCTCACACACCTACACCATCATCAACAACCAGCTACACAAGCGTAGTGTGTGCGGGATCATCCACCGCTACGTCGACCAAGAGGAAGGCATCCGCCTGCTCTGGAGCATCCATAGGAGGGAATGCAGCCACCACGCCTCGTCAAGGGTCATAGCCTCCAAGGACAACCGGTATGGGTTCTTCTAGCCTACCGTCCTAGCCAATTCGGAAGACCTGGTATGGGCTTGCAGCGGCTGCCAGCACTTTCGAGCGCAAAAGCATATGCCGTCCTCGGGCCTAAAGACCATCCCCATCACCTGGCCATTGCTGTCTGGGGCCTCGACATGGTCGGCCCGTTCAAAACGGCATGCGGCGGCATGACCCACCTTCTGGTGGCCGTGTACAAGTTCACCAAGTGGATCGAGGCGAAGCCAATCAAGCGGCTGGACGGCTAAACGGTCGTCAGCTTCTTCCAAGACATCATACATCCATACGGCTACCCCCACAACATCATCATCAACAATGAGACAAACTTCGCCAAGGGGGCATTCACCAAGTTCTACGGCAGGAAAGGCATCCGATTGGATCTCGACTCCGTGGCACATCCTCGGTCAAATGGCCAGGCGGAAAGAGCAAACGTCCTAATCTTAGCCGGCATCAAGCCCCGGCTGGTAGACCCGCTTGAGAGGGCGCCTGGTTGATGGCTCGAGGAGCAAACCTCTGTCCTATGGAGCCTACGCACCACCCCCAACCGGTCAACCGGCTACACGTCGTTCTTCCTCGTCTACGGAGCGGAAGCGATCCTGTCGGAGGTAATCGAGTTTGACTCTCCCCGAGTCATCTTTTACATGGAGAAGGAGGCCCAGAAGGTGAACCAAGACGGCTTCGATTTTCCGGAGGAAGCATGGGAGCTTGCGCTATCCAGGTCGTCCATATACCAGCATAGTCTCCGTCGCTACCATAGCCGGCGAGTTTGCCCACTCGCATTCCACGAAGGCGGTCTCGTCCTCCGGCTAATCCAAGTCACCAAGGGCCTCCGCAAGCTGTCCTTTCTATAAAAGGGACCCTTTGTCATCAGCAAGGCCCTCCACAAGAATGCCTATTACCTCGTCGATATACGCGAACCACGAAGGAACCAGGCGGACACCTCCAGAGAAGAGACGGAGTGCCCCTGGAACGCCGAGCTCCTACGCCCATTGTACACCTGATGGGTGATGTGACATCATGTATCCAGTTAACGAAAGAGCCGTTAGCCCATAGCACAAACTTAGGGGGCTACCGTCGATTCATGAAATATTTGTCTACTTTCTATTCATATCCGGCTACGTCTAGCCGACTGTCGCCCTAAGCTTGGATAACTCCGTGCCGGATGCCAAATGTTTCCTATGCGTATCCGACTTCACAACCCGGCTGAGTAGCCGGCCAGAGCGCAAGCGGGAGGACCTCCCATGAAAATCCCAAGAGACAGTAGCCAGTCGGCCTAAACGCATAAAAATTAACGACCTCGCTTGCCCAAATATCTGTCCCCTAGGATGAAACAACCGTGCTCCCGGAGTTCTAGTTAGAGAATGGGGTATGATTCACTACTTGCCTACCGCTACCTGGGTCGTGAGATCGAAGAAGGTATACTATTAGACAAGGTTCATTCCAGCTTTGCTGCTCTTTTTATTTTGATTCTTTTTGTTTTTTACTTGGGCTAATTCTTTACTTGCTTTCGAGCTAACTTGGCTTGGTGCCGGGAATGGAATCACAGCAAGAGACAGGGCTAATGGTTGATTCTGTCTACTATATTTATTATGATTTTTTATATCTTCGACCTTAAGAGGCGGTTTACGAAAGAGAGAGAGCTCGTGGAAGACTTGATAAATTGAAATATCTGTCCATTTTAGTTTCCATTTCTTCCTAACAGGAAACTAAAATGTCACGGTGCGTAACACATCTAATTGGAAGTGGAATGAAGATAATGCGCTTTACTCTTTCATTTGTAGCTGGATTACCCCTTAGGCATCCTTATATGTTATCTTTTCTATGATTCTATCAGCTTGAATTGAACAAATGTGGAGATATTTCATTCCTGCATTATGATCTCTTCTTCTGTGCTAATTTGGTTACTACATGGTTCTGCTCTATAGGTTACCTTCAATATATGTAGCTAACTCTCTATTGCTTTATAGCAATCCGCTCCGCGCCTTGATCTATTTACTTACTCGGGACTATATAGTTCTGTCTATAGCTAGTGCTTACTTTTCATAAGGTATAGTTACTCTAAGTCACATATAGTTGTAGTGCCTAATCCAAGGCAAGGGGATAAGTGCTCAGCCGGCCCCCTCTTCGGATCCGGCTGGAGACCGCAACTTGGCTGATACGCAGGCAAGAGCAGGGGTCAAGAGGCGAGGCGCACGAAGGATATTCGGGGGACATGATCAGACCAAGAGGAGTCCTAATCAAGCGAGAACCAAAAACTAAAAAATGCGGTCCATCCAAGTCGCGTCTTTATTTCACGAGAGCTAACAAAGTACGGAAAAAGAACAAGAGAAGCTAGACGGACGCCCAAACTCAGGGGCTCGGACAGGCGAAGCCCTCGCTGCACTCAGGCGGCCCACGATCAGCGGGCCGCACAAACTTGAGGGCTCGGACAGGCGAAGTCCTCGCCACACTCAGGCGGCCAAGGGCCAGATGGCCGCCCAAACTTGGGGGCTCAGATAGGCGAAGTCTTCGCCACACTCAGGTGGCCAACGGCTAGCCGGCGCCTGAAAGTGCACTATGGTCAACTAGAGGGGGGGTGAATAGGTTGACTACCAATTTTTCTTTTCTTTTCCTTTTAATGGGGCTTAGCAAGATAAAGTAAGGCTCTCTAGATGTGCAACTAGGTGAGCAACCTATGTGAACAAAGCTATATGTGCAACGGAAGTAAAGCGTAAGGTAGTAAAGCAAACGACAAGTGTAAACAAGGAGACAAGGATATGATTCACCGTAGTTCCTTCTCAAAGAGAAGTACGTCTACGTTGGAGAGGTGGGGAGCCACCTAGGCGCTCCTCAATAGCACGGTTGTGCACACCTTGTTCTCCTTGAGCTTCTCCGATGAGGGAGATGCTCGTTTCCACTATGAGGTCGACTTGAAGGCGTTGACCAAACCCTTACAAGGACTTGAGGTCACTCCACAAGATGGATGGAGGCTCTCAAGCAATCCGTAGCTTCTTGCAACAAGGTGGAAACTACAAGCACGAGATCTACTAAGGTTTCTAGGCCTCAAGTAGGATTCTAGATCTACTAGGTTGTGGTGGATGGATTTGAGATTCCTTTGGTGGAAGTGTGGATCTAGGTCTCCTCTAGCTCTCCACCAAATTTGGGAGTGTTTGGGTGGACGGAGTGGGAGATCTAGGTGGTTGAAGCTTTCATTAATGGCTAGGAGAGAGAATGGGAAAAGCTTGGCATTTAAGAGGTAGGGGAAGGGGTATTTATACCCCTTGCATTTAAGTGACCGTTTGCAGTCCAGGGCACCGGAGGCTCCGGTGGATTTCACCGGAGGCTCCGGTGGTTTTACCGGAGGCTCCGGTGGTCCGCACCGGAGGTTCCGCTGATCTTCATCTTGCTACACAGTTGCACTGGAGCGGGGGCTCCGGTGGTACCCGCGGAGGATCCGCCCACCGGAGGCGCACCGGAGGTTCCGGTGGAACTTCCGTCCTGTGGTAACAGAAGGATGTTTTGGCGGAACAACCACCGGATCCTCCACCGGAGCCCATTTGCACTGCACCATGGGGGCCACCGGATGTTCACCGGAGGCTCCGGTGGTGCCTCCGCCCTGTGGTAACAGAAGGGCATTTTGGCGGAGGTGCCATCGGAGGCGCACCGGATCCTTCTTGCGCGTGAGCCAAGTGTTTGGCGGAAGGCGGAGCCTCCGGTGGCTTTAGCGGAGGTTCCGCCCACCGGAACTCCACCGGAGGTTCCGCTCCTGGTTCCGCTCCCCTGCAACAGAAAGGGGTTTGAGCGAAACTTCCACCGGATCCTCACCGGACCCTTGGCGGAGCCTCCGGTGGAAACACCGGAGCCTCCGCCCCTGCATGTTTCACCTTCCTGGATTTGTTTCTCCTAGCACTTTTCATATAAGTTGATCATTTGTCCCATAAACTTAGTGAACCTAATAACCTGGGCATTTTCATCCATTGAACAAACATTAGATCAAATGATTATGTTGTCATATGATTACCAAAACGGACGATGATCTTTCATTCTCTCCCTTTTTGGTAATTGATGACAACATAACTATTTGCATGATTATAAACATTATATGAACGGAGCTCCCCCTAAAGGTATGCTCCTTTCATATTGAGATCATCTAAGGTATGACAAATAAGAATGATATGACAATGATAGCACATAACACACATAACACATAAATAATATCTAACGAGGTTCACACGATCATAACATAACAAGGTTCACGATAGACACAAACGAAGTTCCAAATAGTTCAAATAAACTCCCTCAAGAGAAAGATGCAAATCGAGAGAGCTTGAGGGAGACCCATGCAAATGCCCGTTCCTAATATAAATCTCTCCCCCTTTGGCATCAAGACACCAAAAAGAGAGAGACTAAGATGCAAAACGTCCCAAATCACTCGGAGGAGGAAGAGGCTTCCGGAGCCGGGGAGGGAGCACGGTGGTGAGAGCTAGTGGCTTCATCTCCTTCTTCCTCGGACCATTCAATGAGCTTGCCCTTGGAGTCCTTTGCTTGCCATGCGTCCCAATCTGTGATACTATCAAGAGCCGGGGATTCAATGGAGAGACCCTCTTCACGGAGACGTTCACGAGATGCTTGAGCCTTTTTGCGGTCCTTGAGTTCCCGATCATAATGTGCTTCCCATTGATGTTGCTCAATCTTTTTGTTCAAGCAAAACACTTTCTTGAGAGCTCGTGCCATCCATTTGAAGGCATTGCTAGAGGGAGGAGGATGAGATGGACCTTCGGCTTCTTCCTCATCCACAATGATGCGAGGCCTAGCCTTGTGCTTGCGGACGGCGGGAGTGGGATGCACAACGGGTTCAATGTGATCTTTCATGAGAAGCCTCTTTTCCGTGTGAGGGATCCAATGAGTATCATCAAGAGGGTCATTCGGGAACTTCTTGTCCCACACATCAAGGATGATCTTCATGAGAAATGGCCCAAAACAAGCATTCTTCCGGTTGGCAATGGCATACCATAACTCATTCCAAATGTAATCCAACACATCAAGCTTGCGTGGAGTCTCATCCATCCGGTGTTGATGAGTAAGGAGCATAAGGTTCTTCAAAAAACCTTGAATCTCATTCACATTGCCCGCCTTTGGATTGATGGTCTCGCGATAGATGCGCAACATGATGTCATATGTGGGATAGAGGCCCTTCACAAACCCCACGGCATATTTCTTCCAATGATAGAGAGGAGTAAGTCCATCCTTGGGAAGTGAGGAGGTGTTAATGATATGAACTCGGAACCATCCGTTCGCAAACTCTTCTCCCTCAGCAAATGGACCAAAATCGGGGTAGCCACCAAGAATGACACCAACATCTTTCCATGTGATGTCAAGCTGCTTATCTTTAGTCATCCAAATCATATTACGCTCGGTCTCATTGGAGAGATGAACGGTGGCAAGAAACTGACAAACAAGCTCTTCGTCGAAATCTTGTTGAAGAGTGATAATAGGACCAAGACCAAACTTGTTAATAAGCTCAAGAGCCTCTCCAAAGTACTTGTGATTCCTTTCCATGTGCCCAATATTGATTGCATGTTGAGGGATGACATTTTCCTTTGACTTCCTCATCAATATCTCATTGAAAATCTGCGCTTGAAAGACGGTGTGAAAACGAGGATCCTTACCCCGGAATTGGGGCATCAAACGATCGCGGGCAATCACATATGGGTTCGCACCCCTTTCCTTTAAGAACATAGCCTCGGACATCTTGGAGGTGGTTGGTGTGGTGTTCTTTCTTGGCAAGGTCTTCTCGGGAGCCGGGAAGCGCTTACGCTTGCCTTGAGAGCTATCAAGTTCGGCCTCGATCTCATCCACGGGCTTGCGGCGGCCGGTAGTCTTGTATCGTGTCCCTTTTCCCTTCGAACCGGAAGCATCTAAGAGAGAGAGCAAGAAGAACATGAAGAACAAGTAAAGCTCGAGACGATAAAGCACGCACAAAACCAACCAACCAAGATATTCATGGTGTTAGGGTTGAATAATCTAGGGTTAGGGCAAACGAATCTCCCCTACCATCACAACGATTCAAGCCTAACATGCATGTTCTAGGTTGCTTAGAGTTTGTACTAGGGAAAATCCACTCCTAATACACCAAATCCACAAAGATAGAAGGCTAGAACATGAGCTCCTATGCATCTCATCCATCAACTAGATGAGAGAGAGAGAGAGAGCACGTACCGGCTGCATCCATGGTGAAAAAGGGAGGAGGGAAGGTTCCCGGGGCGTCCTGAGGCAAGGAGAAGGCCTCCCCGCGGTGGAGCACCCGAATCCGGCGGCAAGGAGCTTGGGGGCGGCGGCGGTTTGGGAGGAAGAAGATGGGGGCGGGTGGGGGAAAATGAGATGGGATCTCACTTACCCCCGCGCGCCCACAACTTATCCTCAGAAAATTTCCGCCGGCGGAGCCTCCGGTGGTTTCACCGGAGCCTCCGCTCCCGCCAGCGGAGCCTCCGGTGGATTCACCGGAGCCTCCGCTCCCTGTCCCAAAACATTAGGTTTTGGCCCGCTGAGCCACAGGGACCCAGCGGAGCCTCCGGTGGGGTTCCGGTGGACAGGCCCAGCGGAGCCTCCGGTGGTTTCACCGGAGGTTCCGCCCAACTGAATTTTGGCACGCCAAGATTGGAAAATCACGAGCAATACTATGGAAACGAGGTTTTGGGCAAGTGAGGCTTGGGTTGGAAGAACGTCACTGTTATACGAGAGACATTACTCGATGGGGTTCGCAAAAAGCAACAAAAACATGGAAGAACGAACCCGTACGAGTTGTCAAGACGGAGATATGATAAACGTGAAAGATCCAAAACACACAATGGTCGGTGGCCGAGGCCACCATGTTTGAGTGTGTAACTTGGCACCGCGAAGATATATCTTGGGTCCAAAATTACTACTCACATTTAAGCACAATAAGTCACAAATGACTAGATATGCAATGATGATTCATTTTTCGCATAATAGGAGGAGCGCATATTCATGAGTTGAGTAGAGCTCCCCCTATGTCCATGCCTACATCTAAGCCTAATAGCATGCATAATGAGGGTAGATATGCAAGGTTTCAAGTGAAGTTGGAGGAATCTATGACATTTAGTTCATTCCTCAAAGCTCGAAATCTTGGTTCATCAAGGGCCTTCGTGAAGATATCGGCAAGTTGATCCGTAGTGGAGACATATGAGAGATCAATATCACCTTTCTCAACATGATCCCGAATGAAATGATGACGGATCTCAATGTGCTTTGTCTTGGAATGGAGAACCGGGTTGTAGGCGATCTTGATAGCTCTCTCATTATCACAAAGAAGAGGCACCTTGTCAAAATGAATACCATAATCCTTCAAGGTTTGCCTCATCCATAGCAATTGGGCACAACAACTTGCCGCGGAGATATACTCGGCCTCGGTGGTAGAGAGGGCGATGCAATTTTGCTTCTTAGAAGACCAACATACCAAGGAGCGACCAAGGAATTGACAACCCCCGGAAGTGGACTTCCTATCCGTCTTCTCTCCCGCATAATCCGCATCCGAGTATCCAATGAGCTGAAAGCTTGGACCCTTGGGGTACCAAAGACCGAAGTTTGGGGTATGAACTAGATATCGAAAGATCCGTTTCACAGCTTCCAAATGACTTTGCCTTGGGGAGGCTTGAAACCTTGCACATTTACCTACGCTATACATGATATC
The DNA here is from genome assembly GCA_028641055.1 of Alopecurus myosuroides. Lineage (NCBI taxonomy): Eukaryota > Viridiplantae > Streptophyta > Magnoliopsida > Poales > Poaceae > Alopecurus > Alopecurus myosuroides. The sequence goes on along the minus strand of CM054061.1, from coordinate 218,752,906 downwards.
GGGTCTAGATGCACAAAGGTAGAGCAATGAGCCAATCATGGAGCGGTATACCTTTTGATCTACCTCTTTACCGTCGGGATCGGGTTTCAAGTCGGTGGTTGTGGACATAGGGGTCTTCATAGGTTTGGCATCATTCATATTAAACCTCTTGAGCATGTCTTGAGTGTATTTGGCTTGTTTGATAAAAGTCCCTTCATAATATTGATTGACCTCAAAGCCAAGAAAGAACTCCAACTCTCCCATCATAGACATCTCAAACCTATCGGTCATAAGCTTGCAAAACTCCTCATTGAACAAGGTGTTAGTAGACCCAAAAATGATGTCATCCACATAGAGTTGGCATATGAACAAGTCACCTCCAACCGTCTTGGTAAAGAGAGTGGGATCGATTAAACCAACATTAAACCCACGATCTACTAGAAACTCTTTAAGGTGCTCATACCACGCACGTGGAGCTTGTTTAAGTCCATAGAGCGCCTTATCAAGTTTATAAACATGATCGGGGTGGTTGGGATCCTCGAAACCCGGAGGTTGCTTGACATATACTAACTCATTAATGGGACCATTAAGGAAAGCACTTTTGACATCCATTTGTTGTAACTTGAAGTTATGATGAGATGCATAAGCAAGTAAGATACGAATGGATTCAAGGCGAGCTACGGGGGCAAAAGTTTCACCGAAATCGATACCTTCGACTTGAGAAAAACCTTGGGCCACCAATCTTGCCTTGTTGCGAATGACAATGCCATCTTTGTCTTGCTTGTTCTTGAACACCCATTTGGTGCCAATGACATTTTTGCAATCCTTGGGTCTTGGCACTAATTTCCACACTTTGTTGCGCTCGAAGTTATTGAGTTCATCATGCATGGCTTCAAGCCAATCTTGATCTTCGAGAGCTTCATATACCTTCTTGGGTTCAATGAAGGAGACAAACGCATGAGCCTTGCTAAAATCCGCCAATTGCCTTCTAGTGACCACTCTTCCACGAACTTGTCCAAGAATCATGTCCTCCGTATGACCCGCTCGTTCAAGATTCTCTAGCCTTCTCTTTGCTCTACGAGCTAGTATCTCCTCCAAAGATTCCTTGGATATTTATTGAGAATCACCTTCTTCATCGGAGACATGTCCATCTTCATTTCGTACTTGATCAAAGTTGGGTGATGAATCACCACTAGGTTGAGCATTCTCAACAATGATAGAATCTTGATCATGATTTAGATGTGTTGCTTGGCCTTGTTCATTAGCTTGGCCTTGATAGTTGGCTTGAGGGCTTGGTGCATCTTGTTGGATAGCTTGATCATCAATGGGTGTAGACAATGGCTCCACTTGAGTGGGGCATAGTCCTTCTCCCTCCGTCATCCGGTAACCCTCAATGGGAATTATTTCACCAATCCCCATTCTTCTTATGACGATGGGAGGAATTGCATCTCCTACAACACCATGATCTATACGCCCCCCTTGGGAGCCGTTGTCCTCATCAAACACTACGTCTATAGCTTCTTCAACTTGCCCGGTGGACTTGTTGTAGACTCTATAGGCGTGAGCATTCGTGGCATAGCCAACAAAGATACCCTCATAAGATCTAGTCTCAAATTTTGATAACCGTTTTCCTTTCTTGCGAATGAAGCACTTGCAACCGAAGACCTTGAAATAAGATACATCCGGTTTCTTGCCCGTGAGAATCTCATAGGGAGTCTTGTTCAAGATCTTGCAAAGATAGAGCCGATTGGTAGCATGACAAGCGGTGGAGACGGCTTCGGCCCAAAAGTTATAAGGAGAAGAAAACTCCGCAATCATAGTCCTAGCCGCATCCATCAAGGTCCGGTTCTTTCTCTCCGCAACACCATTTTGTTGAGGGGTATAGGGAGTGGAATATTTATGAGCAATGCCTTCTTCACTAAGAAAACCCTCAACGGTGTAGTTCTTGAACTCCGAGCCATTATCACTCCGAATGGCCAAGATGGTAGCATTGTGTTGGCGCTCCACTAGAGTGATGAACTCGATGACCCTATTTTGAGTCTCACTTTTCCTCTTGAAGAAATACACCCAACAATATCTTGAATAATCATCCACAATCACCAAGCAATACTTCTTTCCTCCGAGGCTATCATAAGATAGTGGACCAAAGAGATCTAAGTGAATGAGCTCGAGAATTCTTGTAGTGGAAATAGTTGTCTTGGTTGGGTGTTGTTCTCCATGTTGCTTCCCAAAGGTACAAGAGCTACACACACGATCTTTAGCAAACTTAGCTTTGGTTAGTCCTAGAACGTGATTGCCACTTTGGAGGTCATGTAACATTCTCATATTGGTGTGGGCTAGTCGGCGATGCCAAAGCCATCCCACATCAACTTTAGCCATTAGGCATGTCGCGGCACACGTGTCTTCTTTAGAGAAGTCCACTACATACATGCCGTTCTCGACAAACCCAACAAAGGCTACTTTAAGAGAAGTCTCCCAAGTGACAATCACACTCTCTTTATTAAAGAACGAGGTAAAACCACAATTTGCAAGTTGAAGAACGGACATCAAGTTATAGCCAAGGGACTCAACAAGGAGAACATTCTCAATTGATAAATCATTTGAGATAGCTACCTTGCCTCGTCCCAATACCTTAAGCTCGGACTTGTAACCAATTGTAACGCAATTGAGATGTGGTAGAGGAGGTTCAATATTACTTATTGCATCATGGCTTCCGGTCATGTGTTGGGATGCACCACTATCCACTGTCCATCTATGTGCACCGGAAGCATTTCCCTACAAGAGATCAATTTCTTGATTTAGGTACCCATCCTTCAATGGGTCCTCTTTTGTTAGTCACAAGGGTCTTAGGAACCCAAATAGTCCAATCATAGTCATCACCATAAGAAGTACCAACGTATTTAGCATAAACATGTCCATCTCTAGATTTCATAAGAACATAAGATGGGTTATATTTTCCGGCAAAATCATTATGAGTGATGCTCCCCCTAGAGGTATCACCACCCATAATGGCGTTGGTCTCCTTTTCTTTGGGAACCTCACCCTCTTTCACAAATATAACATTTTGGGAGGGAGAGGTGACACTCTTGGATTTCTTCTTTGTCTTGGAAACAAAGCCAAGTCCCTCTTTTCCTTTCTTGGCACCTTGAGAGCTTATTGCATCATTGAGAATTCTTTCCTTCCCTACAATGTTAGTTGTAGTAGAAGAGGTAGGAACAATAACAATGCTATTTGATAAAGGTGCAACATGCTTATTAGATTGTTGAGCTAGAAGCTTGATTCGAGACTTAGCAAGTTTGTCATGAATTTCTTTGAGAGATGCAAACTCCCCTTTTAGTTTGTCATGCTCCTTGACAAGTTTTTCATGGGCTATTCCTAGCTTTAACTCTTCCTCCTCAAATTATTTAAGTAAAACAAGAGATTTGTCATGTTCTTTCTTAAGCTTGGCAAGAGATTTCTCGTTATCTTTTCTAAGTTTTGAAACACTAATAGCATACGTCTCTTGTAGACTAGATAGTTTCTCTTCAAGAGAGGCTCTCATGGATCTCTCCTTTTCAAGAGCCTTGATGAGCTCGTCATCGTGATTATCATTGCTACCACCATGGTTCTCTAAGGTCATGATGATCTCCTCCTTCTCATCGATGAGGGAGTTAGCCTCATCAAGTTGCCTTAAGAGAGCCTTTACCTTTTCTTTAGTTTCACCTTCAAGACTACACAACCAAGATCCTAGGTTCTTGGCCTCCTCATCATCAACAATGTTTTCAACACAATCCAATAGTGAGGGAGAGCTAGTGATAGTAGACTTGGAGGTGGAAGATATTACCGCGGTGGCTTTTGCCATGAGACATGTAGGTCGGATCGATGCCTTCTCATTGGGAGATTCAAATAGAGAGACCGATGAAGAGGAAGTCGTAGCTATGGCGACGTGGGCGACACCTACGACTTCATCTTCTCCTTCATCTCCGGAGTAGTATGTTTCCAATGTTGGGCCCTCTTGAACATATAGAGCTCTTGGGACTCTTCTAGCGAGGTTCTTGTTTTGTGGAGACTTGTTCTTGTCCTTGCGTACAAGCTTCCCTTCATTCTCTTCTCGTGGCTCAAAAGGACACTCCTTGACGAAGTGGTTTGCACTTCCACAATTGTAACAAGTCCTTGGCCGCTCCCCTTTCTTCCTAAAGGTCTTGTTCCTTGAGGGTCTAGGGGCACCGGCCTTGTGAGCCTCCCATCTCTTCCAATACCCTTGCATGGCAAGAGCAATACATTTGTGGGCACCCTTGTATGTATCCTCATAGTCCTCATCATCATCATCATCATCATCCTCCACTTCTTCTATCTTGGCCATGGCCTTAGATTTTAAGGCAAGGTTAGGGGACTTCCCATGGCCTCTTGAGCGAGCAAGAGCATCATCCGCGCTCTTGTGAGACAAAGATATGGCTATGAACTCACTAAGGACACCAATGGAGTTGAGTGAGTTGTAGTCGGATCTTGTTCGAATGCTAGTGGAGAGATTCTTCTCAAAAGGAGTTATGGCCTTGACAAATTTCCTCTTGATCCACTCATCGGAGATTTCCTCCTTTCCAAAGTCCCTTAATTGATTTCCAAGGGTGACCACTCTTCTATATAGCTCCTCGGGGCTCTTATCTTCATGCATGACAAAGTTCTCGGACTTGTCAAGAGCAACATCGTATTTTGATGATTGGATGCTTGCATTGCCTTGGAACAAGGAGTCAAGCTTATCCCAAGCTTCCTTGGCAGTCTTGATACCGCGAATGTGTTCAAGATGTTCTCTTGGGAGGGCCTTTTGAATAGTTACAAGAGCGGTCTTGTTGAGTTGGAATTCCACATCCTCTCTTTGAGTCAAGTTGTTCGGATCGTGAGGGTGAAATCCATATAGAATGCTTCTCCATAATGCGGTGCAAGATCCTGAAATGTGAGACTCCATATCGAACTTCCAAGAAGAAAATTCGTTAGTGTTAAGCATGGGAGGAACTCCAACATTAACCATGTGTGGCATAGTGGCAATAGGGTGAATAGAGTCGTAATTGGGAGGTGGTGGAACTTTAGATTGAGACCCCGAACCGTTAGCCGATTGAGACTTGGAGCCCTCGGAGCTCACACCACCCTTAGCCTTTTTATCGGCTTTTGCTTTGGCTTTCGCCTTAGCTAAAGCGATGTTAGCTTCCATCTCATCGATATCCGGAATGGAATCTTCGTCCGAGCTAACATCGTCGGTAGTGAGAGGTGGTTCCGTGGACTCCTTGGTTTTCCCCATCAGTGCCTCCATCATTTTCTTCATGCTAGAGACATCCGAGCTAACACTAGAGCTAACCTTAGATAGTTCGGTTTGGAGAATTCCAACCGTATCTTGTAGGTTAGATATAGTGTCGGCCATTTTGGACATTTCCGCACTAGAACTTCCGGGGGCATTTTCATCTACCATTGTACTCTTGGGCGGTTAAGCCCTTAGTAAGAGCCGAGGCTCTGATACCAATTGAAAGTGCACTATGGTCAACTAGAGGGGGGGTGAATAGGTTGACTACCAATTTTTCTTTTCTTTTCCTTTTAATGGGGCTTAGCAAGATAAAGTAAGGTTCTCTATATGTGCAACTAGGTGAGCAACCTATGTGAACAAAGCTATATGTGCAACGGAAGTAAAGCGTAAGGTAGTAAAGCAAACGACAAGTGTAAACAAGGAGACAAGGATATGATTCACCGTAGTTCCTTCTCAAAGAGAAGTACGTCTACGTTGGAGAGGTGGGGAGCCACCTAGGCGCTCCTCAATAGCACGGTTGTGCACACCTTGTTCTCCTTGAGCTTCTCCGGTGAGGGAGATGCTCGTTTCCACTATGAGGTCGACTTGAAGGCGTTGACCAAACCCTTACAAGGACTTGAGGTCACTCCACAAGATGGATGGAGGCTCTCAAGCAATCCGTAGCTTCTTGCAACAAGGTGGAAACTACAAGCACGAGATCTACTAAGGTTTCTAGGCCTCAAGTAGGATTCTAGATCTACTAGGTTGTGGTGGATGGATTTGAGATTCCTTTGGTGGAAGTGTGGATCTAGGTCTCCTCTAGCTCTCCACCAAGTTTGGGAGTGTTTGGGTGGACGGAGTGGGAGATCTAGGTGGTTGAAGCTTTCATTAATGGCTAGGAGAGAGAATGGGAAAAGCTTGGCATTTAAGAGGTAGGGGAAGGGGTATTTATACCCCTTGCATTTAAGTGACCGTTTGCAGTCCAGGGCACCGGAGGCTCCGATGGATTTCACCGGAGGCTCCGGTGGTCCGCACCGGAGGTTCCGCTGATCTTCATCTTGCTACACAGTTGCACTGGAGCGGGGGCTCCGGTGGTACCCGCGGAGGATCCGCCCACCGGAGGCGCACCGGAGGTTCCGGTGGAACTTCCGTCCTGTGGTAACAGAAGGATGTTTTGGCGGAACAACCACCGGATCCTCCACCGGAGCCCATTTGCACTGCACCATGGGGGCCACCGGATGTTCACCGGAGGCTCCGGTGGTGCCTCCGCCCTATGGTAACAGAAGGGCATTTTGGCGGAGGTGCCACCGGAGGCGCACCGGATCCTTCTTGTGCGTGAGCCAAGTGTTTGGCGGAAGGCGGAGCCTCCGGTGGCTTTAGCGGAGGTTCCGCCCACCGGAACTCCACCGGAGGTTCCGCTCCTGGTTCCGCTCCCCTGCAACAGAAAGGGGTTTCAGTGGAACTTCCACCGGATCCTCACCGGACCCTTGGCGGAGCCTCCGGTGGAAACACCGGAGCCTCCGCCCCTGCATGTTTCACCTTCCTGGATTTGTTTCTCCTAGCACTTTTCATATAAGCTGATCATTTGCCCCATAAACTTAGTGAACCTAATAACCTGGGCATTTTCATCCATTGAACAAACATTAGATCAAATGATTATGTTGTCATATGATTACCAAAACGGACGATGATCTTTCAGCGCCCAAACTAGGGGGCTCGGACAGGCGAAGTCCTCACCACACTCAGGCGGCCAACGTTCAGCCGGTCGCCCAAACTCGGGGGCTCGGACGACAAAGTCCCCACCTCAAGATGGCTCCTACGCGAGCAGATGGCTACCCTAACCACGGAGGCGAAACGGCAGCCGGTCCCTCTGGAAACAAGGACCTAACGGCTAAGAGAAAGGCTCCTATGCGAGCAGCCGGCCACCCTATCCACGTGGGTGAAACGGCAGCTAGTACCTCTGGAAACAAGGACCTAACGGCTAAAAGAATGGCTCCTAAGCGAGCAGCTGGCTACCCTAACCACGGGGGCCGAAAGGGCAGTCGGTCCCTCTGGTAACAAGGACCCAGACGGCTAAAACCACATACCATTTTATGAGCTTCCGCCCGCCTGCTCTACGAGCAGCCGACCCGAACCTCGGGGGCTACACGCGATGGATAACATGGACCACCGGAGGAAAAGTAAAAAATTAAGAAGACAGAAGCAAAGTAAATCTAGGCGGATAAAACCCAAGCGGACGGCGTCTTAATCAAAAGGAGACAGAGTGTATGACACGACGAGAGGTTCGATACATTAAAATCACCTGGCATTCCGAGGGCAACGAGCAGAAATGGCAGTTCACACACCCGACATCCTGGGGTCTTCAAGGGTCGGCTTCAGGCGGAGGAGAGGCGGCAGCCCGCTTGGCATCGGTGACTTCCTTGCAATATGCGAGCTGGGCCTCAGTAAGCTTCTGCAGCTCATCACGCGGGCGGTCCTCATCAAAGATGGCCAGGTTGTCGTCTTCTTCGCCCTCTTCTTCCTCGTCGGCTGCTGGCTAGCGGCCTGGCCGGTCTGGAATGAAGACGTCAAAGTCGACAAAATCCGAAATTTGGAAGGCGACATCCCGAAGCCCCCTCCTCCTGGAGCGAATTGTAGGTGGAACCGGATCGCGAGCCGGCAGTAAGATCATCAAATTTGACCTCCGGGTACCAGGAGCGAATGAGACACAAGGTCCACTTCGCCCCCTCACGGGCGGCCGACTCCTACAGCCGGGTGGTCGTCTCGTCACCAACTCGCAGCCAGCTTGCAGATACGGTCGGGCACCTCCTCGCTCTTCCAGAGCTCTTCGAACAGCCCGGCGGCCGCATCCACCAGTGCCCTGGCCTCCTCGCCAAAGTTTCGCACCATCCGGAGGGTGTTGATGTTGAGGCCGGCCATGGCGGCAGGGGTGGCCATGGCGATGACAGCAACGGATAGTACTCTGCGTCAAGAGAATAAGAGTGAATTCCCAGACAGACGGAATGAAAAGAAAGCCAGGCGGGAAGATAACAAAACTTACTCCGCGGCTCAACCCCGATCCTTGACAGCTCTGCCCGAAGATTCTCGGTGGCTTGGGTGAACTCCTTGGTCTCCTCGGCGTGCTTTGTCGCGTCGGCTTTGCCAGCCTTCTCCGGGGCCTCTAAGGCCACCTTCCGTAATGAGTTAACAGTATAAAGATCCTTGTTGGCCTCCTCCATCTCGGTGTTCGCCTTGGACAGCCGATCCACCTCCTGCTGCCGCTGCTGGCTTATCTCAGCCAACCGCCTGACGGAGGAGGCCTCCTTCAGCTGACCGGTCAGGTCCTGGCTCTCCTCTGCGCCCCCAAGACCGGCCCCTAGGGTAAATACAAGCACCAAGCGAAGAAGTCAAGACAGATGGGCAGACTTACTCTGGGAGGTTGCTAGGGCCTCCTGGAGATGCTTGATTCACTAGCGGAGGAGCGATCTTTGTACTAGGAAATGCAAAAGGAGATAAATCAAGAACAAAGAGAGGCGACACAAGGAAAAAAAGGATGGCCGCATGGGCAGAAAGGGGACGTACCTCCAGGAGCTCCCGGAAGCGCTTGAAGTCTTCCATCTGGACCTCCAGCTCCCTCTCGAAGTCGCGGGAGAAGGGGACCACCTCCGCCATCTGACGAATCATCCCAGCTAGGAGAACGGTCCACCTGGCATGGGTGTCAGGCGCCAAGTATGTTGCCCCCGTCATCTGCGGTGCGGGCGGTGCCGCTGCAAGCGGCGAAACCGCCAAGGGACCGAATTGGGGCGTCGCCTAGGCCTCCATTAGGGGAAATGCCACCTGCGCCTCCTCCAGCACCATGTGGGCACCCTCTAGAGCACCAGACCTGGCCGCCTAGGCTGATTCCGCCTCGGTGTCGCTCGCGTCTTTGACCGTGGGGGCGGCTCCACCAGATAGTCCTCTATAGATAGGGGCCTATCCGTCCCCACGCCGCCATCAACCACCACGATGTGCGCTGCCTCCGTCCTGACGTCACCTGCTGCTTGGCCCACCGCCTGGGCCAGCACGAAGCCTCCTCGAGGAACGGCATCGGGAACGTCTCCCCCGCGGATCTTCCGCCTGCATCTTCTTCAACGCGTACTTTCGGCACCAAGGGTGGTGCCAGAGCTTTAGAACTCGCTCGCCCCAACGACTTGGGCGAGCTGCACCACAGAATGAGGAAACAAGTGAGAAAACCAACTCCACGCCAGACGGCATCGACGGAGAGACACTTACCCTTCAATGGGACGAGGCACTACCGACTTCCTCTTCTTCTTCTTCCTTGATGACTCTGTGTCGATGTCGCCGGACCGCTTGAGGGGACGGGCCAACATGGATCCTGCGGAGGATGGTTCATCAGAGTCTACTATCAGAATAACCTCGCGGGGGGAAGACGGTTCGCCCCGACCTTCGGGATTACCCGGGTGGAGCGGCTTGTCGCGAGATGCGCCGCCTCCGTCGCCCTCCTCCTCCGGCTCCTTCTTCTCGCCAGCCTGGCCGTCTGTCTGCTTGTCCGCCTGCTCCGCCGCCTGGGCGGCATCCGGGGCCTCCTCCATCGTCCTGCGACGCGGAGGAAGTGGAAGGTCGAGCTCGAATTTAGGGCCATCCAGCCCATATTAGAGATCCTGCACCTCAAACATCTACGCAAATCCACAACCGGCATAATGTAACATCCCAAGTATGAAAATTCCCCTTTTGCGATGTTGTTTCTTGAATTCTAATTAATGCATCATGTCATCATAAGAATTGCATGTGGCGTGTGTTTCAATTTGAAATTCAATTCAATTTCAAACCTTTTGGTTCATACTTGGTATGTTCCAATGTTTTCAAAATAAATCACTAACAGAAACAAATCAATTGCCTTCAATAAACTTGAATTTTTAATTATTCATAAATTGGACAAGTTGAAATAACTTATTTAATTGAAACATAAGTCAATTCAAGTTTGAATTTCAAAAGGCACATAAATTTGTATTTTGAAAAAAAACAAATTGTTGTGCACTTGGGCGTTTGAGATGCTTAGTGCATAGAAATTAAATTCATGATTTTATAAATATCAAAAAAAAAACCTTCTATTTTCTTTCTTATTCCTTTTCTACAAAAAAAAAGAAAAACAAATAAAATAAAAAAGCTGCTGGGGAAGGCAGGCCTCTCGGCCCACCTACCACCCCAGTGGAGGTCCAGCCCGCAGTCCACCTCCCTTCCTTCCACCTCCGTCCGTACCGATGTCGACATCCAAGGAAAAGCAGCCACCAGCGCACCACCCCTCACCTGCTCCCCCCTTCCTCCTATATCTACCCCCAAACCCTAATCCCTCCTCTCCTTCCTATGCCGCCGCTGCTCTCCTTCCTTTCCCTTCCAATACGTTTCCTTCCCTGAATCTTTCCTCTGAACCCCAACTCTGAAACTCCACCATGGCCGTATTTTGAAGGTTGTGGAGTCGGTGTTGTGGTCGTCTTCGGCCCCTGTTTCCTGCGGGAATGGAAACGGGGCATACCCCTCTTCGTCTGCGTCGCCTCGGTCGGCGTGGGGGAGTCAGCAGGAGCGCGACACCATCGCCGAAGTCCGCCTTCGTGACTGCCTGCTGCTGCTGAAAGCAGGCATCTGCATCGACCCCAGCCGCGCGAGCCGTCCGTCCCCTCCGGTTCCGCGTCGACGCCAACCCCGCGGTGAGCTCTCCCTCCGGCCTATGCCCTGTCCCTCTCGTCCTTTGGCTCTGTGCGTTTCCGCCGTCGCGCGGCCGCCGTCTGTCCCCGACGGACAACTCCCGAACCATCTTTGTACGTGAAGAAAACAATATTCAGTTTCGTCAGTTGTAGCTCCGCGCGGAAACACCTCATACGGGCCCGAAGCCCATCTGAATCATAACTTGATTCGTAGCCCAGTGGCTAGAGCCCCCCGTGCGCATCCTCGAGATCTCGGGTTCGAGTCCCTGCGACGCGGAATAAAACCCACCTTTTTCCACTTTGCCACGCTGGTAGCGCGGGCCCACCTGTCATCGGCAGTGGTAGCCACGCCAGCGTCCACCCGCTTGCCACGCAGGCGCCAGCAGGGCCTGGCCCCACTGGTCAGTGACCCATGTGGCCTGTGCGCTAAGTAACAAACTCCCAGGGCCCTCTCTGCAATATGTTTCTTTCATGTTTTGGTCCCTGGAATTACAGATTGATCCCTGGTTTTCAAAAATTGAATAACAAACTCATACTAACTCCAATTTCACAAAATAAAATATGTTTTCCATGCAGAATTACATAAGCTTTCCAAATATAAACTTTGTTTTCTGTTTTGAATAATGTAAATTGCTGAAAACAATAATTCTTTGTTTAATGCATTTAAACTTGTTTAATTCATAACTTATTCATATTAATTCCAAATTCAAAAAGTAATACATGCATTCCAATCAGAATTAAATGCTCTATCCAAATATGCCATAATATCAACATTTTGAGAAATCCCACTAAATTCAGTACGGATTTTTTATTTAATTAAAAATGCCAAAGTGCATAACTTAATCATTAAAACCCCAAATTTGACAAATAAAATGTCTAGTTGAAGCTAACACTATTTCCTTTCTATTTCTATCATCTCTCATGCATTTAATCCACTTTAACAAAATGTTTAGGTGTAATTCATTAAACCCTCAAATTAGGCATATGGACTTTTACCATATGCAATTCAATTGCATATGGGTCCATTTAATATTGGTCGTAATGTCTCTAGCTTACCTTCGATGCACCAATTAAAATGTCATGCATCATCCCATGTTTGTGCATTATGCCATGTTATTGATTGTCCGTCTCTCTTCGTTGTTTGTTTGCTTCTTCTCGAATAGACGACGACGTTGAGACAGACGAGGTTTACGATACCACTTCAGAGGAGTTAGCCCAGTACCAGGCTACTGAGTTTGCATGCAAGTATTCACTCACATGAACCATTGTGTCCGTTCCACACTTGATACCGATACTTTCCGTTGTCTAATCTGCTAGCCTTATGATTCGTTGCTTGTGTTCCGATCCTATCACATGTCATCCTGCAGCCATGAATATAGCCTCACCCCCACACCTACAACCTGGTTGTTTGTTAGCCTGTGTCGTAGTATCATGCTTAGGTTTGTTTGTGCTCGAGTCTTGTGGTCATTTATCTTATCACCTGTTTAGTTTGATAGATGGGCTTGTTATAATCAATATCATGTTAATGTTTGGGGTAATAATAAGTTGACGATAAGGCACCGGCAGGAGGCCTGGGTTAGGGTTTTGAAGCCTGCTAGTGTCGACCCTAATTAGGAAAAGGGTCTTGTCCTCTGATCCATGATGAGCGTGCTCACCGCATCCGGGTGGTCGTATGGAACCCCCCTCGACTTTGACCTGATCCGCAGTTTGTCCGAAGAGCCACACTTAGTTCGGGTGTTCCATTTGCGCATACGCATGAATGGGTCGCGCCCATGGTTGATGATTATGATGATGATGATGACGCATACATATAGGGCGAGGCCTGTGGTGCCGGGGGGTGTGGTTTTCACTCTTGCGCTTAGGTTAGGTCGGACTGGCCGGGACCTTATAGCTCCGTGGCTCCTAGGACAGGTTGCAGAGATGGTTCGGGTCGTGTTGAGTCCACCTGAGTTTTAGTTGGTGGCTCGAGTGTGTACGGGTACTGGAGCACACCCTGCAGGGATGAATCTTCTCGAGGAGCCGTGTTGTCCGCGGTTATGTGACGACTTGGTGAAAGTGCTGGCTAACAAGTACTCCGACAACTTACACCTAATTAATAATAATTTGACTAGTAATAGGCATATTGTCACAATAACCTGAACCTTCATTAATCCAACTGTGTGGGTTATCCTCGGATTGCTTCTTTGGATAAGGGGCGAGATCCAGGATGGGTTTGTTTGAGGTTAGTGGTAGTTGGCTCCGATGCGCTATCTTATCCCTTTCTTTTAGCCGGATGTTGTAGCGTGTCTCTGTAGTTGGTTAGTGCAGCCCGTTGCCGCACCTTTGTATCACCTATCTTCCGTTGAACCCAAAGCATCTGTACTTGGTGTTGTCGGGTACACTTTGGTATCTTGTGCGTCTTGCTTGCCAGTACTCGTCCGTACTGACCCCTTTGGGGCTGCTGGTTCTGCAGACTACGTTTCCGAGGATCCCCTTGGTGGCTACTACGTGGAGTATGACGAGGCTGCTGACGAGTAGATAGCGGACCCGGGCAGGATCCGAGACTTCGTGGATGCGCTCCGTTCTTTTCGTTTCCGGCCTCTTAGTCCTATTTGGATCTTGTCTGTATCTCAGACACTTTGTTTGCTTCCGCTGTGATGTAATGATGACTTGTTGGGACAGGTGTCCTCTGCATGACTGTATTTGCTATCTCTGCTCTAGTGAGAGCTTTTGCCACTTATTTCCATTTGTTTGTGTCTTAGAGATTTGTTGTGATATCACTTGTTCAAATGCCGTTGACGTACCATGTGTGTATGCTATGAAGTACATCAATGGAAGTATTTGGATTCCTATTGGATGGTTTCACAGACGATGAATAGTAGAGAATGGTTGTCACACGTTTACGTGTCGGCCTACTCATATTGAGATGCGGGTGCAGGTAGGCCCCGTAAGCCAATTACCTACTATTTAGCGGGTTGTGTGTATCCTCTAGAAGTCTGGGTGCGACACATAAAGCACCGGCAAAACAAACTCAAGGCAGTTACAAGAGAAAGCTCAAGGCCGACCAAGGGAACTCACCAAGGAAGGCAACCGGTCGTAGGCATATGACACCCGGGCCTAGGACCAGCCGGAGACAACCTTCCCCTTCATGATCAGCCGGAGCCAATAGTTCAGGACCTCTATCTTGAGGACGCAGGTGGACAGTCGGGTCGGATCAAACCGGACGGAGTAGAGGCACAGCTAGCCTGATAAGGGGTGGCCCAATCTTCTCAGTGAACTCACAGATAACTTATGTATGATAACTAGTGCGCCACTAAGAACTCTCCCGGCTGATCCCTGATGCCAATGCAAAAGATAGCAACCCCAAGGATATTCTCAACTCCACACTCTTGCACAAGTAATCCACCGACTACAAGTGGTCTTGTACCGTCTTATTCCCAGTGGAACTGCAGGTAACACGTAAAGTTTGCAGATGAACTTCCAGATGAAAGGCTTACAAGCAGTTTCAATCTAGAGGTCTAGGGTTTATGTTTTAACGTAGTCTAACCTCTCCTATGCGCCCAAGGGGGTATATAAGAGAGGGGGTGCGGCCACAAGGAGGTCCCTTGCTCAAGAACCACTTCTAATTGGACTAGGACTCCTATACCTAACACAAGTGGATACAAACCGACCCCACACACAAAGGGGTGCGTCCACATTGGTATACAAACCAATCCTAATACTACTAGGACTTGTCATGGCGCATAGATGCTTCCTTGTGGGCGCCCTCCTCTTGCTTGTCCATCAATGAGTGTGGAATAACATAATAACATTGTTTTCCACACTTAGTGCATTTGACCTTGTGGAGGCACCATCCCCTTATCATCATAACACTTGTTATTTGTTGTTTTCATCATGTTATTGTTTGTTTTCCATCTCCTCTTGTAATCCATGTTCATCCTTGTGTATCTCCTCTCCATGATCTCCATTCATGCTTGTGTTATCAACAAACCTAAGAATACACAAATGCAAGGATTTAGGTAGTATAAAGCTCTCACAATTATAAAAATTATATTCAAGTAGGAGTGAATTCACCTGTTGTTGTAATAGCTTGGTTCTTGATCTTGTCATTGGACCAATCCTCACTTCATTAGCTTGTATAGGAACATCCTCATGTGTAACAATAGGTGAAGAGCTAGCGATGTCCTCATCATCCTCCCCCTCTTGAAAAGGCATCGACCTCGATGCTAAATCATCTCCATGGTAAGGTGTCAAATCAGCCACATTAAAAGAATTACTAACACCAAACTCATCAATTGGGAGGTCAATCTTGTATGCATTATCATTGATCCTTGAAATAACTTTGTAAGGACCAGCTCCTCTAGGCATCAACTTTGATTTTCTCAATGTGGGAAATCTATCTTTTCTAAAGTGTACCCACACCATATCTCCTGGCCGAAAAATCACTTCTTTCCTCTTCTTGTTCACCCTCTCGGCCACATGTTTTCCTCTCTTTTCTATAGCCTCTTTTGTTTTCTCATGTATCCTCTTAACAAAATCAGCCCTCTTTGATGCCTCCATATTAATTCTCTCATGTAAAGGAAGTGGTAATAAATCAAGAGGAGTAATAGGCTTGAAACCATAAACCACCTCAAAAGGACATAGTTGAGTAGTTGAATGCACAGCTCTATTATATGCAAATTCCACATGGGGCAAACACTCCTCCCACTCCTTCAAATTTTTCTTGATCATACCTCTTAGCAATGTGGACAATGTTCTATTAACCACCTCGGTTTGTCCATCAGTTTGGGGGTGGCAAGTAGTAGAAAATAATAGCTTAGTGCCACCCCAAAGTGTCTTCCAAAAGTAACTCATGAACTTGACATCTCTATCTGAAACAATGGTTCTTGGCACTCCATGTAATCTCACAATTTCTCTAAAGAATAAATTTGCAATGTGAGAAGCATCATCACTCTTGTGGCAAGCAATGAAGTGAGCCATCTTTGAAAATCTGTCCACAACCACAAAGATAGAATCATGTCCTCTTTTTGTCCTTGGCAAGCCCAAAACAAAATCCATACTTATGTCCTCCCATGGTGTACTAGGTGATGGCAATGGAGTGTACAATCCGTGGGGTTTGAGCTTGGATTTGGACTTGTTGCAAGTAATGCACCTTTGCACCAATCTATACACATCTCTCCTCATATGTGCCCAATAGAAATTTTCAGCCAACATAAGCAATGTCTTCTCTCTTCCAAAGTGTCCCATCAAACCTCCACTATGAGATTCCTGTATCAAAAACAAACGCAAAGAACACTCGGGAATACATAATTTGTTAGCTCTAAACAAGTACCCATCAAGTATATGAAATTTTTCCCATGCCTTAACATTAGTACATTTATTAAATGGCATAGAAAACTCATTATCTTCATCATATAAATCTCTAATACCCTCCAAACCCGAAACCTTAATTTCTAAATTTGAGAGTAACATATTTTTCCTTGACAAAGCATCAGCAACTACATTATCCAATCCCTTTTTATGTTTTATGATGTATGGAAAAGATTCAATAAACTCAACCCATTTAGCATGTCTCTTATTCAAATTATTTTGGCACTTTAAAATTTTCAATGCTTCATGATAATTATGTATAATAAAAAATTTAGGCCACAAATAATGTTTCCACACCTCTAAAACTCTCACAAGTGCATATAATTCGTTATCATAAACAGAATGATTCAATTGTGCACCATTCAATTTTTCAGAAAAATAGGCAATAGGTTTCTTTTCTTGCATGAGCACACCTCCAATTCCTATGCCACTAGCATAACACTCAATCTCAAATTGTTTATCAAAATTTGGAAGCATAAGAAGTGGGGCCGAAATCAACTTCTCTTTCAAAGTATCAAAAGCAATATCTTGAGACACACCCCATTCGAAATTAACACCCTTTTTAGTTAGATCATTTAAAGGGGCAGCAATTGTACTAAAATTAGGCACAAATCTTCTATAGAAACTAGCAAGCCCATTAAAACTTCTAACTTGACTCACATTAGTTGGAATTGGCCAATTTCGAATAGCTTCAATTTTTGATGTATCAACTTCAATACCATGTTTAGAAACAACATAACCAAGAAATATGACCTTATCTTTGCAAAAAGTGCACTTCTCAAGATTACCATACAATTTATTATTTCTTAGCACTTGCAAAACTTGTCTAATATGATCAATGTGTTCATGTTCATTGTGGCTATATATGAGAATACCATCAAAATAAACTACCACAAATCTACCAATAAAGTCTCTCAAAATATGGTTCATTAATCTCATGAAAGTACTAGGTGCATTAGTTAAACCAAAAGGCATTACTAACCACTCATATAAACCAAATTTTGTTTTAAAAGCAGTTTTCCATTCATCTCCCTCTTTCATTCTTATTTGATGGTATCCACTATGCAAATAAATTTTAGAGAAAAGAGTAGCACCACTTAATTCATCTAACATGTCATCTAAACGTGGTATAGGATGACGATAACGAATAGTGATGTTATTAATTGCTCTACAATCTACACACATGCGCCAAGTACCATCTTTCTTAGGAACCAAAATAACGGGGACAGCACAAGGAGAAAGACTAACTCGAATATAACCTTTATCTAGTAGTTTTTGTACTTGCCTTTGTATCTCCTTTGTTTCTTGTGGATTGGTTCTATAAGGAGCTCGGTTTGGGAGAGATGCTCCGGAGATTAAATCAATTTGATGCTCAATGCCTCTCAAAGGTGGCAATCCCGAAGGTACATCTTGTGGAAAAACATCCTCAAAATCCTGCAAAACATGAGAAACACCAAGAGGAATAGGGGTCATGTCATTAGAAACCAAAATCTCTCCCTTGTGAATAAGCACAATAGGGACTAGTGTAGGATCATCCCTAAATTCCCTCAAATCCTCTTTAGTGGCTAACATGCATAGTAGGTTCTCTCTCTTTTTACCACTCGAATTGGTTGTACTATCACTCCCCATGGCTTGTATTTTTGGTGTTCCCTCATCCCTCTCTCTTTCTTTTTCCACTCTCATATTAATTTTGGATTGGGACTCATTTACAATTTTTTGTGGAGTCATAGGTCTCAAAATAATAGTCTTCCCATGATGATGTAACTCATAAGTATTGGCTCTTCCTTCATGCTTCACACTTCTATCAAATTGCCAAGGTCTTCCCAATAATAAGTGGCAAACTGTCATGGGCACCACATCAAACTCAATAGTATCCTTGTAAGGTCCAATTTGAAACTCCACTCTCACCATATAAGAAACCTTCATTTGTCCCGTGCTACTCAACCATTGTATATGATAAGGAGAAGGATGTGGCAAATATTTCAAGTTGAGCTTTGCACATAGATCTTTGCTAGCCAAATTCCTACAACTCCCTCCATCAATAATGACTTTGCAAGCCATATTAGGACCAATGATAGCCTTAGTTTGAAACAAATTGCACCTTTGATTTTCAGGATTAGGCACCACACTCAATGAATTTTGGGTGCAAATAATAGTGGGCATTGTAGTAGCATATGCATCCAATGGAGTATCACTCAAATATCCATCATCATCATCAATATCATTAGGATCAACATCATCACATGTCTCATACTCATTGTTCTCATTGATAACCATCACCTTTGTATTTTGACAATCCCTCTTGAAGTGCCCTTTTCCTCCACATGTGTGACATGTAATATCTCTATTCCTTGTAGTAGGAGCACTAGAACCCGAAGCACTTGTTGTTGGTTGTGGTGATTTCTTGGAAATAGAAGCACTAGGCTCGGGTTTAGAGGATGTAGCACCTCTAAAACTAGATGATGGAGGTGGTGGAGGAGGTGCACTAGGCATAGATGATGATCTCATGGGAAATCTAGCCCTTGTCTTTGTAGCAATTTTTGCTTCCTCCATAAGATGTGCTTCGGCCTCCCTTGCATGATGTAGCAACTCATGTATATCATTGTATTGATGATGCCTAACAATTCCCTTGATTTTATAGTTCAAACCCGAAAGGAACCTTTGCATTGTTTGCTCCAATTGCTCTCTCACACGTGCCCTTTGCATGATTAGCTCCATCTCTTGATAATAAGCATCAACACTCATAGTACCTTGCCTCAATTTTTGCAATTTATCAAATTGTTTCCTTATGTAATTTGGTGGAACAAATCTATCCCTCATGACTCTCTTCATGGTGTTCCAAGTAACAATGGGTAATTCTCCATCTTCTTGCCTCTTTCTCACAAGATTATCCCACCATCTAAGAGCATATCCATCAAACTCAGAAGATGCCAACTTGATTTTTCTATCCTCATTGTACTCATGCATTCTCCATAGCTTCTCAATCTTTAATTCCCATAGCAAGTATTCTTCCACATCCATAGTATCAAAGCTGAAAGAAGGAATTGAGAATTTTGGCTTACTCAACCCATCCTCTCTCGGATTGTCTTGAACCAAATTATTGGGCACTCTCCTTGGAGCAAAATTAGGGGCTCGGCCTTGATGTCCATCATGGCCCTTTTCTCCTCTAGCTCGGCCATGATTAATGTTCCTTGCACCAAAAGCTTCCAACCCATTATTAGCATCACTATGGACACTAGCATTGTCATCATCCACAAGAGGCAATCTTTCTTGAATCATGGTTTGAATTCCAGCAAGGGTAGTAGTCATTTGAGCAATTGAATCATTGATTGATATCACTTCCCCTCTATTAGTCTCGGCCAATTTGTGAGTGGCCTCCATCTTGGTCTCCATAGCTTGGAGAGCCTCATATAAGGGATCACATGCATCTTGTACAAATTGCTTGAGTCCATTATGGTTGTCCAATATCTCCTTTGCCAAAACATCCCTAAGAGCCTCATACTCCCTCCAATTAACTCCCTCCTTATGGTCCTTCTTTTGTGCACAAGATCACCACTAGAAAGATCCATTAGTAGGTTAGTGTAATAGAAACAAGTATAGGTTGTGGTGCCTCTCACAACTCACTCAAAAATCTAGCAAAACAATAGGATATCTTACCACTCCAAAGTGAATAGAGATACTTACCACAAGTAGAGGCAATTAAAGTACTTTGGTGTGAAGAAGAGAATACCCAGGTTTTTAACTCTCACAATAGAAAACAAGGTTATTTAGTGGGGCTTGGTATGGATACCTAACAATCACCAAAGTAACAATCCTATTTGCTGTCTTTGTGAAGATATAAAAATACCCAAGGAAACTCACACAATAATGGAGACAAATGTGGCAAAGCAAATATATGGATGAATTTTTGCAATGCACTAGAAAGTCACTAGCTAGGCTCTTAATTGACAGGCACAAGATTGCTCAATGAAAAACCAAGTGTCAGAATGGCAAGCTCAACTAGTAAACAATAACAATGATATGGCCTCTTTGCACTTTGCTCTTTTTCTCTTTCTCTTTTTTTTAATACTTTTGCTTTTTCTATATTTTTTTGTATTTTTCTAATGGCCTTACTAAGCTAGGAGCAATATGAACCAATAAACAAGTGAACACAATGGTGGTGATGAAAATGAGCAACCTGTCAGAGCACAAAAATAGCTATACTTGTGGGCAAGTTCCTATTAAAATGTTGTAGAAAGGCTGTGGCTAAGGTTCACAAGATATGGATGTATTGGTCCTAGTGATGAAAACAGGAAAATAAAAGAGAAAACAGAAAAATCTAGGTGAAATTGTGGCTTGAAAACACTCACGGCAGCAATCAGCACTCACGGCAGCAAAACAGGCGGTTTTTGAACCACGGCAGAGCTCACGGCAGCAAAACTGCGATTTTTCGTACCGCGGCAGCGCGCACGCTCGCGAGACAGCGTGTGGTAAGCGCGTTACGGTGGAAATCTCAGCGCGCGCGGGCAGCAGCTGGCGGCAGTGATTCGGGCGGGTTTCTGTGCCGCGGCAGCGCGCAGGGGGCCAGATTGGTAAGGGCGTTACGGTGCGCGCGGGCGTTTTTGTAAGCGTGAGACGGTGGAATCCGAGTTCGACTCGCACGCGGCAGCGGTGGGTGGTTGCGGTGAGGGGTGGATATGGTAAGTGCGCTACGGGTGAAGGTGGGGGTTTGGCAACCGCGATATGGGGGAATCCGAGTGCGGGTGGAATCCGATCACGGTAGGGAAACACGAAATTTTCTGCCGCGGTAGGATTAGAGGTGGGCTCGGATTGGTAATGAAATAGGGCAAGCGGCAGCGATTTTTTTTTGTAGTTTTTGAAGAAATTCGACCAGGGGAACAAAGAACCCTAACCCTAGCCGAAAAGATGAAAACTAAAAACAGAAAAAGGTAACACGAAATCTAACACAAAAACAGCAAAAGTAATGAAACTAAGGTGATTATCTAAGGATATGGCAATGACTAACACTATTTTTGTGGGGCAATTTTCTGGATAGGTAATAAAAACACTCAAAACTAAAGGGAACTTGATAGCTCACCGAGGAAACCTGTAAATCTGATACCAAGATGATAAGGGGTGGCCCAATCTTCTCAGTGAACTCACAGATAACTTATGTATGATAACTAGTGCGCCACTAAGAACTCTCCCGGCTGATCCCTGATGCCAATGCAAAAGATAGCAACCCCAAGGATATTCTCAACTCCACACTCTTGCACAAGTAATCCACCGACTACAAGTGGTCCTGTACCGTCTTATTCCCAGTGGAACTGCAGGTAACACGTAAAGTTTGCAAATGAACTTCCAGATGAAAGGCTTAGAAGCAGTTTCAATCTAGAGGTCTAGGGTTTATGTTTTAACGTAGTCTAACCTCTCCTATGCGCCCAAGGGGGTATATAAGAGAGGGGGTGCAGCCACAAGGAGGTCCCTTGCGCAAGCACCACTTCTAATTGGACTAGGACTCCTATACCTAACACAAGTGGATACAAACCGACCCCACACACAAAGGGGTGCGGCCACATTGGTATACAAACCAATCCTAATACTACTAGGACTTGTCATGGCGCATAGATGCTTCCTTGTGGGCGCCCTCCTCTTGCTTGTCCATCAATGAGTGTGGAATAACATAATAACATTGTTTTCCACACTTAGTGCATTTGACCTTGTGGAGGCACCATCCCCTTGTCATCATAACACTTGTTATTTGTTGTTTTCATCATGTTATTGTTTGTTTTCCATCTCCTCTTGTAATCCATGCTCATCCTTGTGTATCTCCTCTCCATGATCTCCATTCATGCTTGTGTTATCAACAAACCTAAGAATACACAAATGCAAGGATTTAGGTAGTATAAAGCTCTCACAATTATAAACATTATATTCAAGTAGGAGTGAATTCACCTGTTGTTGTAATAGCTTGGTTCTTGATCTTGTCATTGGACCAATCCTCACTTCATTAGCTTGTATAGGAACATCCTAATGTGTAACAATAGGTGAAGAGCTAGGGATGTCCTCATCATAGCCACACCCGGCGTGCTAGCCAGCTGAGCGTGATGTCATGCCCAGTCATGCCTTTGCCGGTTAGCTCCCCTAGCCGGGTGCACATCTTGACGAGGTCGTCGGTTTTCTCCCCAATCTTCACCTTCCCTCGGCTCTTCGACAGCGATCCGGACAATTATCGGGGGAGGTTTATGTGGTCAGCCGGCGCCTCTCCGCGTTGCGGACATAGAAGAACAACCGCTGCCGGTCCTTGGTGCTCTCCAGCGTTGCATATCATTGCTAGAGCGCTTGTAGACGATGGTGTCGCCACAGGGGACCTGCCGGACCCAAAAGAAGAATTCCCGGCTCCAAAGGGCCACGGTTGGCCTCACACCCAAATAGGACTCGCAACCGTCTGCGAACGCCGAAAGCCGCAAAATGGAGTTCACTCCCAGATGGTGCGGCTGGAGGTCGTACTCATCCAGGAGCTCGCGAAAGAACGGGCTCACAGGCAGCGCTAGCCCGTGGTCCAACTTCTCGGATAAGATGACGAACTCCCATTAGCGGGGCATCGGCTCCAGCTCCCGGCCAAGCGTGCGTGCCTCGACGTCACCGGGCCTCCCGAGGTAGCCCTCCCTAGCGAGGCGAATGAGGTCGGCGGTTGTGAAAGTGGATCCCCGCCATGTGCCCCCAATGCGGTGTGCCATTGTTGCATCGTCTGCGTGCGAGGAGTCATGCGTCTCCGCGGAGAAGAAAGAGGGAGACTTGGATACGCGCCCACGGATGGCGGCGAAGGACGAGCACGGAGGACCCGTGGAGGCGGCGGGCGAGCATGGGGTGGGAAATGGGGGCAGAGTGTGGAACCTCCCCACCGAAGGGCCGCGCCCCCTTCTTATAGCGGGGAACCTGAAGTTAAAGTATGGGCACCTAAAGGGGGGTGAATAGGTGCTACGACCAATTTTAATTTTTCTTGTAATTAAGGCTTGACACAAAGGTAAATTCTCTAGATAATGCAACTAAGGTGAATTTACCTATATGACAACGATAACATTAATCACAATGCAAGCACAAGTAAAGGGAGTAAGGGAACGAGGTAACCGATATGAAGCATACGGAGACACGATGTAATCCCGAGTTCCTCCCTGTTAAGGGAGTACGTCTCGTTGGAGGGGTGTGAGCTCGCCACGAAGGCCTACTCAACGCCACAAAGGCCTCACCCTATTCTCCAATGAACCCCGCCACAAAGTCCTAGTTCACCTTCCACTATTGATCCCCTTTGAGGCGGGAATCGAATCCTTTACAAACAACTTGGGGCACACACCCACAACCAAATTGGGGGCTCTCAACAATCTCTAATCACCAACAAGTAGCAAGATGCCAAGGTTCTCCACAAGAGGAAACCCTAGGCTAGATCCCTCAAGCTAGAGAGGGGGAAACGAAGAACGGGTCAGTGAAGATGTAGATCGGGGCCTTCTCCTTCAATCCTCCAAGTATCAACAAGTTTGGGTGGAGGGATTGGGAGAGATTTGACTTTTGATCCTCAATAAATGCTTGTCTTTAATGCTGGAGCGAGCAAACTTTTGGGGAAGAAGGGGATGGGGTATTTATAGCCCCCTCCCCAAACTAGCCGTTTGACCCATTTTCGAGCCTAGCGATACTACCGTTGGGGTCAGCGGTACAACCGCCACCTGGTAACATGAGTGGTACTTGGGAGTCCCAGACACAGGGCGCGAGCGGTGCCACCGCCAAAGTACCGTGGTACTCCAGCAGCGGTACTACAGCGAGTGCACACCGGTACTACCGCTGGCCACAACTTCGAATTAAATCAAAGTGGCTGGCGGTAGTACTAGGGAACTACCACCCTAGTACCGTAAACGTTACTGCGAGCAAAACTCCGCTAGCGGTACAAGGGCCGGTACTGAGGGCGGTACTACCGCTTCCTGGAAGCAACGGTACTACCGCCAGTCAGTAGCGGTACTACCGTTGAGCAAGGTTTTGCTCAAGATTAATAAGACCACAGCGGTACTACCGAACCAGTACCGCTGAAGTACCGCTGGATGCAGTAGCCATTTTCACTCTGGCGGTACTTCTGGCGGTACTGGACGTGGTACTACCGCTCGCTGTGCAGAGCGGTACTACCGCTGGGGTGCCCGGTACTACCGCTGGACCATATTAATCTTGGTGGCTTTGTCTTGGAATTCTCTTCACCTTTTTGCGTCTAGTTGATATTACTTGAAATACTTGACGCACTGTTAAACACTTAGTAGTGTTGTTATCAGCTCCAAAACCTAAGGGAGATCAAAGATGAAAATGCACTTTCAATCTCCCCCTTTTTGGAGATTGATGACAACACCACTAAGTGAGGTCTAAAAGAATTTTGGACAAGCACTTCGAGAGAGAGTGATGCATAAAGAAAATTTGCTTACTGAGGCAAACTTTGTTCTCTTTTAGAATGTGTGCTCCCCCTAACTCTTTGAGACCCAGCAAGGATACAAAATATATAATAATATGAATACTTGCTGAAGGAATGACAATAATAACCATAAAATCCAAATCCATAAAACTAAATATTTCAACCACACAAACTTAACACAAATGGTTCAACACACAAGCACACACCACACAAAGTTTGACAAAATGAACACAACCCAAGCAAATGAAGCGATCCTAATAGAATTCTCTCCCCCTTTGGCATCAAGGCACCAAAAAGGGAAGAGGAGATGCTAACGTCCCTGGAGGTCACTCGTCAGGGCTAGAGGCACTAGCAGGGCTGCCGAGACCACGCTCATCCTCATAGTACACATCTTCGACCTCATCGTCAGTCTCACCACGAGTCCAAGGCTCGTGAGAAGTAGTAGCATCATCAAGAAGATATGGATCAACCCAAACATTGCCTTGCTTTAACTTCCACTCCTTGGAAGTAGTGACCCTGTCCTTAGACCCTGCACGAACAGGCACCCCCAGATGGGCAAACCTGTCACGAGTAAGGTGTCGCTCCTTCTTGCTACGCACATGAGCATGATATGCCTTGTCCTCCATATCAACCTGGCGACAGAAAACCTTCTTCAAGGTTGAAGACATCCACCTGCGAAAGCTATCCTTCTGAGCTCTCCCCTCCAAGATCATCCGGACCAAGCAAAGGGGTGGCATGCTTCTTGACACGAAGATCCTTGATGGCATGAGTAGTAAGTTCTTGGTCATTATCCAAGAGAGCATCAGAAAACTGGGCATTGCGCCAAGTGGTGGATATGAGTTTGAAGACCAAGGCAGCAAACACGGGCACTCTCCTCCTCGTCACATAGTTGTACATCTCGTTCCAGAGAATGTCCATCACATCAAGCCTTAGGCCATCACCATGACGCCTATGAGCGTAAAGCATCAAGTTCGTGAGTGATCCATGGATTTGATCAAAGTTACCAACCCGAGGAGCCAAAGTGTTCCTGAAGATCCTGTGGAGAATGTCATAAACAGGAAGCAGGTTCTTGGACTGACCAACCACAGCACGTCCAGGTATATAGATCATACATCTCAGTGGGAGCCATGGACTTCTCCGGATAAGGAACCCGGAAGAAAGTGTGGTGAAGAGCAGCATCTGGAATATCCCCAAAGTCCTGCAGACCCAGAATAGTAACAAACTGACTCCAAGAAGCAGAAAACTTCTGATTCTTCATAATTCAGGTGATCTTCCTCGCATCGGTGTGGAAATACAGCGTGGCAAAGAACTGGCCCACGAGATTCTCATCATAATCTTCATTGATCTCAATGAAGTCCAGAAGCCAAAATTCCTCACAAATTTCCAGAGCTTCACCAAAATAGTCCATCTTTGACCTCATGAAGGCAACATTGATGGAAAACTGAGTGACTACCTTATTTTTGTTGAGTGGGTACTCCTCATAGAATATCCTTTCCTGAAAACGAGTCCAGAAACACTCGTTTGCTCTAGCTTCCCTTGGATGGTTATAAGGATTGGTCCTTCTTTCCTTGCGGAACTAATCATCTGGCATGTTTGCAATAGATTTGTCACGGGCTGCTTTGGATTTCATGAGCACTGATCTCTGCCTCCTTGTCAAGTTCCCTTGTGGCATAACCTTAGGGGCTTCATCTTCCTCGGGGTTCTTACGGCCCCTCTTAGCCGCACGCTTGTGACCTCCACCCTTAGAGCCACTACCACCTGCTCCTAAGAAAGCATAGAGGGATAGCAAAAGATCAGCAAACTTCAATCAAAAGGATCTTCGAGAAGAAATCATACTAGAACTAGAAGTGTTCAGGCTCCAGGAGGCGGTAGTACCGCTTGGGGGGCCACGGTAGTACCGCTGTTAGCAGCCGGTTCCAGCCATAGCGGTAGTACCGCTGGTGCCAGCGGTAGTACCGCTGCTGGCGGATTCGTCCATGGCACCCAAGGAAACTACCGAATCCAACAAGAGGCTAAAACACCAACAGTTCTAATAAGATTTCATCTACTAGGGAGAACAACTAACTACTCCTAGACTAGGAGATCTCTAGAACCCTACGCATCATCATCTCACAAGATTTCTCGAGGGGGGAGAGATAGGAAGGGTTACCGGAGCTCATCATCGTGGAGGAGTTGGGAGCGGTCCCCGGGCGTTCTCCGGCGTGACTGGAGCCCTCAATCACTGGAGAGAGCCCTCCCCGACGGACGGAAGACTTGACGGCGGCTGGATCCAAAGTGGGGAGGAGATGAGGGAGAGAAAAGGGTTATGAGGGTAACCCCCTCCTCCCAGATCCGTTTTAATCCCCACGTATTTTTGCCGCAACGGTAGTACCGCTGCGCTCAGCGGTAATACCGCCCACCTGGGACTACCT
The DNA here is from genome assembly GCA_028641055.1 of Alopecurus myosuroides. Lineage (NCBI taxonomy): Eukaryota > Viridiplantae > Streptophyta > Magnoliopsida > Poales > Poaceae > Alopecurus > Alopecurus myosuroides. Next base: position 218,725,810 of record CM054061.1, on the reverse strand, counting down.
GGGCCAAGGGGTAGTACCGTTGTGGGGTCTGTGCTGGGCACGAACTCCTGTAGCGGTAGGACCGCGCTGAGCCACCGGTAGTACCGTGCGCTGGGTACTACTATCAGTTACAGTGGTAGTACCGCTCGCAACTAGCGGTAGTACCGCTAGCCGGGTCTTCATTCCACCAAGGGATCAAAGAGATTGAAATTTTCAGAGAGAAAATGTCTAAGGGAGGAATTGTTTGGGCTTGGTATTAGAACACCAACTAAGATGGTACTACACACTCCAACTTTTGCAAGGAAACACAAAAATCAAATAAGGAAAAGAGGGAGCGTGTTTCCCAAACCAACACCGACACAAAACACAAAAGAGAGAAGGCAAAACCAACACAACTAAAAACACCACATAGGAATCAAACAAGAACCAACTCTTCGAGAGAAGAGGTTGGTGGCCTTAGACACCATGTAAGAGATTATGGTATGTTACCGCGAAGATATATCTTGGGTATATTGCCAATTCTCGACATTGAAGCTCACAATTCAACATTAGAAAAAGAGAGATAACAATGAATATTTTCTTTGGGCATAATGGGGGCAGGGAGAACCCAATGTGTTAGGATAACACTCCCCCTATGTCCATGCCTACACCTAAACCCAAACATGTTTCATCTATAGGGGTGTGTGCAAGATCCTCAAGTCAAACTCCTAGAATCAATGACATTTAGTTCATTCCTCAAGAACATGAATTTTGCATCGTCAAGTGGCTTCGTGAAGATATCCGCAAGATTGTCCTTGGTGGGCACATAAGAGAGAGAAATATCCCCTCTTGCCACATGGTCTCGAATGAAATGATGGCGAATCTCAATATGCTTCATTCTTGTATGTTGCATGGGATTGTAGGCGATTTTGATGACGCTTTCATTGTCACACAAAAGAGGCACCTTATCCATATGAACATCATATTCCTTGAGAGTTTTCCTCATCCATAGCAATTGAGTGCAAGCACTTGCGGCGGCTACATACTCGGCTTCGGCGGTGGAGAGAGATATGCAATTTTGCTTCTTGGAAGACCAACTCACCAAAGACCTACCAAGAAATTGGCAAGCCCCGGAAGTGGAGTTCCTATCATCTTGATCACCCGCCCAATCGGAATCCATGTAGCCCTTGAGAGAAAATTGTGCCCCCTTTGGGTACCAGAAACCAAACCTTGGGGTATGAACCAAATAACGAAAAATCCTATGGACCGCCATTAAATGGCTTTCCTTAGGAGCCGCTTGATACCTTGCACACACACATAAACTCAAAACGATATCGGGCCTAGATGCACAAAGGTAAAGCAAAGAGCCAATCATAGAACGATACATCTTTTGGTCCACATCTTTACCCTTCGGGTTACGTGATAGGTGGCACTTGACTTGCATAGGAGATGTCTTGATCTTTTCATTTAGGAAGTTAAACCTCTTGATCATATCTTGGGTATACTTGTCTTGAGAAATGAAAGTCCCACGAGCCAATTGCTTGATCTCAAAGCTAAGGAAGAATTTAAGCTCTCCCATCATAGACATCTTGAACCTGTCAGTCATAAGCCTAGAGAACTCATTATTGAAAGCTTGGTTAGTTGAGCCAAAGATAATTTCGTCCACATAGAGTTGGCATATGAAAATCTCTCCCTTTACTCTCTTTGTGAAGAGAGTGGGGTCGATCTTCCCAACTTCAAAACCACGGTCATCCAACAACTCTCTAAGGTGCTCATACCACGCACGTGGTGCTTGTTTAAGTCCATAGAGCACCTTATCGAGCTTGTAGACATGGTTAGGGAAGTTGAGGTTCTCAAACCCCGGGGGTTGCTTAACATATAACTCCTCTTTTAGTGGACCATTCAAGAAAGCACTTTTGACATCCATTTTTTGCAATTTGAAATTATGCGAAGATGCATATGCAAGGAGGATACGGATGGACTCAAGGTGGGCCACCGGTGCATAGGTTTCATCAAAGTCAATGCCTTCAACTTGAGTGTAACCTTGACCAACCAATCTTGCCTTGTTCCTTATGACAATGCCATGCTCATCTTGCTTGTTCTTGAATATCCACTTAGTGCCAATAACATTGTGGCAATCTTTGGGCTTCTCAACCAATCTCCAAACCTTGTTGCGCTCAAAATTATTGAGCTCATCATGCATTGCTTCAACCCAATCGGAGTCCTCAAGAGCTTCAAACACTTTATTTGGTTCCACCATAGATATGTGAGCTTGATGCTCACTAGAATGTGCCAATTGCCTTCTTGTGGATCTTCTAGCTTGAATATCTTCCAAGACCTTGTTATCTTGGGCATCAATATGCTTCAAACCTCTTCTTATCCTTCTAGCACGACGGGCTTCGATCTCCTCATTATTGCGAGGAGGGATCACTTGATCATTTGGGTCCCCATCTTGACCAACTTGGCCTTGATCATCATCATCATCATCATCATCATCATCAATAATATCTTCAACACTAGCTTCAACTTGAGGAGAGGATGAAGAGGATGGTAGATCTTGGCCTTGACCTTGACTAGCATGAATGATAGGAGTGGTTGCCTCTTGCGTAGAAACTTGGTCAATAAGAGGAGGGTCTTCAACATGTTCTTGGTTAGGTGCAACACTTGGCTCCTTGGCTTGTTCTTCTATTGTAGAGGAGGGATCCACTTGAGTAGAGCATAGTCCTTCTCGATTCGCCATAAGGTGTCCCTCAATGGGGAGGAAAAATCCCACACCCATCCTTCCTATGGCTTCTTGAGGTATTTCAGCATCTACATTAGAAATATGAAATTGCGCCACTTGGGAGCCATCATTTTCCTCGAAAACCACACTACAAGATTCTATGACAATCCGTGAGGCTTTGTCAAATACTCTATAAGTGTGGGATTCGGCACCGTAACCAACAAATATAACCTCAATAGTTTTGGATTAAAATTGAGACAACCTAACACCCTTGATCAATAAAAGCACTTACAACCGAATACACGGAAGTAGGAGACGTTGGGCTTGTTGCCGGTGAGGATCTCATATGGAGTCTTGTCCAAGCCCTTGCGGATGTAGAGGCGGTTGGAGGAGTGGCATGCGGTGGATATGGCCTCGGCCCATAAATATTGGGGAGAAGTGTACTCTGCCAAAATGTTCCTTGCCATATCCATGAGAGTGTGATTCTTCCTTTCGTCAACACCATTTTGTTGAGGACTGTAAGTGGCGGAGTATTGATGACGAATTCCTTCTTCACTAAGGAATTCATTCAAAGTGTAGTTCTTGAACTCCGAACCATTATCACTACTAATAGCCATGATTTGCACATTGTGTTGACGTTGCACTAGGTTGGAGAAGTCGATGATGGTTTGTTGAGTCTCACTCTTGCACTAGAAGAAATATACCCAAGTGTATCTTGAATAGTCATCGACAATCACCAAGCAATATTTCTTGCCTCCAAAACTTGCCTCGGGCACGACACCAAAGAGATCAACATGGAGAAGCTCCAAGATCCTCTTTGATGAAATAATAGTCTTGTCCTTGTGCGCCATATCATGCATCTTTCCTTCAACACACAACCTACAAACATGATCCTTTGAAAAGGAAACATTTTCTTTTAGTCCGGCAATAAGGCCACCTTTGTGAAGACTTTGCAAAGTTCTCATGTTGACATGGGATAGGCGGCGATGCCACAACCATCCCACATCCGCCTTTCCGAAAAGACACATTGTTTGAGATTTGGTAGACTTCGAAAAGTCTACCACGAACAACTCATTTTCAACATGTCCCACGTATGCGACGTCAAGAGTCTTGCTCCTCAAAAGGACCACAATCATCCTCACCAAAATGCCAAGTGCTTCATGGCTAAGACCATAGAGGTATCACCTTCCTCCAACTCTAAGACCCCAAGTGAACTAGAACATCTTGCTAGTCTTAGAGTAGAAGATGAGAGGCTCTCTTTAGAACGATTTAGGTCTAACATGCAAGGGGAGACCAAGAAGTACTTTGAGCATCTCATGGGCCAATTGGGAGAGGCCCAAGAAGCTCTTGAGAAGAAAGGTGAGGTTGAAAGAAGGGATGCGGATGAAATTGCATCCCTCTCTATGACTCTTGAGGAAGAGCATGATGGTAGAGTTTCTCTAGAGGAGGAACTTGAATCTATTGAATTAACTCATAATGAACTTGTTTCTAACATCACTAAGGAACGTGACCTTGCTCTTGCTAAATATAAAAAGGCTAAAAATTATAAGGTTGAGTTTGGTGTTGGTCATGGTAAACTAACCGAGGAGTTTGAAAAGATAACCAAGGCTCACAAAGCTTTGGAGAGCCAACACTCATCCCTCAAAGAGTTGCATGAACAACTTCAAACTCAACTTAATTAACTTAACAACCCTAGCACCTCTACTTCTTCTTGTGATCATGCAAATATTATTGAGGAAAATGCTAGGTTGAAGGATGAGCTAGCAATGCTCAAGGGCAAAGGCCCTCAAGTTGAGGAGGTTATGATATCTACCCCACAAGTGGTTGCCCCTAGCTCTAATGTGGTTATTGCTAGACCACAATTGAGTGCTCCAAGGGCACAAGTGGGCAAGCAAGGTCTTTGCTATGTAGACAAGAAGAAGAACAAGAAGAATACCAACAATGGTGCTTCGGGTGGTATTGTAATTAGGGACAACACTACTCGTAGCACACCTGCACAAGCAAGCAATGTTGCCTCGAGTAGTAGTGTCATGAGGGACAAAACTACTCGTAGCACCTCCGCGGGAACTAACAATCCACACCATTTCTTATATGTTGATTATTATGGTGTTGTGCAAGCTAAATATGTTGGTCCTATTGAGGGTTACAATGACTATACTATTTGGGTTCCAAAGACCTTTGTTGCTAACATGAAGGGACCCTCCTCGGGTCCTAACTCTAGTCAATGATCTCTTGCAGGACTATGCTTCCGGTGGGACTAAATAGATAATTGATAGTGGATGCACTAGCCATATGACCGGAAGCACCGGGTAACGTGAGCGGTACTTGGGAGTCCCAGACACAGGGAGCGAGCGGTACCACCGCCAAAGTACCGTGGTACTCCAGCAGCGGTACTACCGCGAGTGCACACCGGTACTATCGATGGCCACAACTTCGAATTAAATCGAAGTGGCTGGCGGTAGTACTAGGGCACTACCGCCCTAGTACCGTAAACGTTACTGCGAGCAAAACTCCGCTAGCGGTACAAGGGCCGGTACTGAGGGCGGTACTACCGTTTCCTGGAAACAGCGGTACTACCGCCAGTTAGTAGCGGTACTACCGTTGAGCAAGGTTTTGCTCAAGATTAATAAGACCACAGCGGTACTACCGAACCAGTACCGCTGGATGCAGTAGCCATTTTCACTCTGGCGGTACTTCCGGCGGTACTGGGCGTGGTACTATCGCTCGCTGTGCAGAGCGGTACTACCGCTGGGGTACCCGGTACTACCGCTGGACCATATTAATCTTGGTGGCTTTGTCTTGGAATTCTCTTCGCCTTTTTGCGTCTAGTTGATATTATCTGAAATACTTGACGTACTGTTAAACACTTAGTAGTGTTGTTATCAACTCCAAAACCTAAGAGAGATCAAAGATGCAAATGCACTTTCAGAACTGCCGCGCGGCCTCCCTCCACTGAGAACTGCCACGTCGTGGGCCGCGGAAATTCCGGAAACCGCCATGACGTGGGCCGCAAAGGATCCGGTAACTGACGCGGGTAGCCACATAAGATCCCGGATGGGGGAACCGAGGCGTCGCCGCCTCCGCAGTGGCCAGCGTAGAGCGATGGGATGTGGTTGACGTGGGCCACGACCTGTGCCGTGATGTCATGCTTTCAGCCGGATGGACGGAGAGACCGAGACATCCAACCTAGTCGGTGCAGATGAGCCGGCAGAAGCAAAAGAAAAATAAACCAAGTGCACGGGGAAGAACACGCAGAAGCCTTCTTCACCATGCCAGCTCCAAAAGCTCCAACGTGTTCGGGGGCTACTGTCAGGGGGATTGACCCCCGATTAAGATAATGACAAGATCAAGGCAAGGCTAAGGAGATGGTCGGCTGGGTTGACCTCTCGACAGGCGGCTATAGTTAGGTCGTCTGGTCATGGCCGATTCAAGTCCCCGGCCGGACGACTCTAACGCACAAGGACAAGCATGGGTTAAAGGAGGCATGGGCAAAAGGTTGATGCGATGGCACACACGATGTCAACTACGCTTCTACTGGAGGAGTAGGCAGCCGCCCCCTTAAACTTTGGCCGCTTGCGTCATGATCAGTAGTCTCCCTGCCAAGTCTCGTCATGTACCATGTAGCCATACCCAGGCCAGCTGTACACTATGTATGACACCGAGTGGGTCCCAGCCGGCTGATCGTATAGTTGTCCCTGCATGTCAGCCGGACTGCCAACACCTATATAGGGCAGTTCTGAGGCATCCTTAGAAGGGGCGAATTCCTCTAGAGATAGACAGCTCTAGGAGCACACTGTAACACTCGATGTCACCTCATAGTTCATCCTTGTAGGAGTAAGTACCTCACTCGGCTGAGGTCCCGAACCTGGGTACATTGTGTCCCTTGCATGCTTGTGACCCATCCCGCACGGACACCGACGTTTGTGACATGTGTCCCTCCGTAAACTCCATTGCTAAACACAATGGTGTTGCCGTGCATAATACCACGACAGCGTGTGTCTTTGTCAACGGCTGGTAATAAATAGCTCGATATTTCCCATGCTAAACAAAGCTTCGAAGAGGGGCTCCCATAGAGGAATGATAACATCCCTCTTCTCTTTTATTTATCACTAACCATTGATGAATGATTTCTCAGGTACAAAGTGTGAAGGATCTTTTATTATTATTTATCATTTATGGATTAGGCACCCGTTTACCAGCTCTTTTTGTAGTATTAAGGCTGAGTACATTGTGCATGCAAGTCAAAGGTGGAACCTATTCAGCATGGTTAAATAAAGAACTACCTATCACTTCCTCATGAGCTAAAACAACGACACAAATAAGGAGTAATAATTTTGGAAGTTTTAAACGTATCACACAAGCAATTTACTTGAGATGGCTATGAAATACCATGCATAGGAAGATATAGTGGAAACTTATGGAACAACTTGGCTCAAGAATTTTGGATGCACGAGTAGAGCTCATACTTAGTACATGTGAGGGCTAAAAATAGACTGGGAAGCGACTAACTAAGAGAGAAATACCGGTCATAATCGTGCATTATGACAAAACAACATTGAATAAAGCATGGGAGTGATATTACTATTCTGACATTAAAGATCATAAACCTTGATAGACTTTCTTTTTGGTCTTAAACATATGTAAGCATGTGTCAAGTCAATCTAAATAAATTCTTCGAAGGAGGATACCATCATACCTTACCATATTATGAACGAAACAACACATGTTGATATTTCAGTAAGACATTATGCACTCTTAGCTATTTCAGACTATTCATGGGAAAACATGAACTAGTAAGACAACATTGTCAATATAACTACCCATCATGACAAGTTAATCACGAGATCATGCGGATAAACATATGTACAAAAATGTAAACAAATAGAGTTCATAGCGGCTTTCCTATCACGTTCACTTCACCAAATATCATCATTATTGCCTTGTCACTTTCACAATTGAATGATATAAATATAATAATATAGCGGAAGTGTTACAACGGACGTAACTCTGCAAACAATGGTACAATAAAAAGAAGATAAAATATTTTTGGATTCTGATTACTTAAGGAGAGCGAGCGAGCAAATCTTTTTGTTGTTTTTGGTTTTCACAAAACAGAGAATAGAAACACGAGAAGAAGCAATTAAGAACCAAAAAGAGAAATAAAAAAGAGAAGACCAAAGAGAAGAAGAATCAAAGAAAAAATAACATAAAAATTATTTTTGGTTTTTTTATTTATAAGTGAAAACAAACAAAAGTTAACAACGAGAAAACAAAAGAACGAAGGAAATATTTTTGGTGTTTTATAAATAGAAAAGAGAAGAAAGAAGAACAACATTGCAACAAAAAGGAAAATATTTTTGGGTTTTCTATTAATGAACACAAAAGAACAACGAAGAGAACACAAATAAAACAAAAAAGAACAAAACAAGAGGAAATGAAAAACAAAGAGAACGAACAAATGAAAGAGAACAAAAGGAGAAACATTTTGGGGGTTTTGCTTTTCTCACCACAAAAGAAAACAGAAGTGTAAACCGATGTATATACAAAGTATCAAACATACCGACATACACAATGAGTGAATATAATAAAATGAGTGAGATGTCGATGATAAATACATACTCCCCCAAGCTTAGAATTTTCGCCTAAGTTGGGAATCACTTCCATGATGACCATTCTCATGCTCGGGTCTGTGTCTATGACCATGAATCATGCGGCTACTGCGAGGAATATGTCTCCCTGCTATGGTGCTGTAAAAAGGAGGTGCTCCTTCCTTCCTATTTCTTCTCCCTCTCCACTAGATCTATGCACTCCATTCACATGAAACTTGACAAAACTCATTAGATGGTTAGTACTCATTTAAGTAAAATCAACTTTGGTACCTTAGAGACAAGTTTATAATACTAAATTTAACATTAGAAATTGCATACTAAGCCGTTGTGACACTTTCCTCATAAAAAAATCACAAAGAAATCTCGTATAAGAGACAACGCAAATAAAGACAAAAATCTGTCAAAAACATAATACCCCGTGAAGATCGAATTTAACGAGGCACTTATGTTGCTCAAATCAGAAAACCTAAAACTAATAAAGATAGATAAAAGTATCAGATTCTCTATCACGAAAGATCATATCAAGATCATGTTCTGGTGATTTTTAACATTTTCTACAATGAAGCACATGAATCTGTTTTTGGACAGCAAAGCGACAATTGCAACTTTCAAACAACTACAGGCTAGAATCGACACATAAACAAAAGTAAATGGTGCAAATGAAGTTACTAATAGTAGATTTAACTAAAATAAAAGTAATATTCATGAGACTCAATTTCCTTATGCACGCAAAAGGAACTTGTTAACAAGGTTGATCAAGTTTTGTTAAAAATTTACTTCTATATGACATAAAACATTTGAATTTCAATAAATACTTATGTTACCTAAACTTTCATGGACATTGTCACAATCATAATTTTTTTGATATTCTTTATGGTGCACATGTATGGGACAATCAAAGGCTCCGATCTTGATGGTCTCAATATTTTCAATATAATTCAAACCATGCTTCTCATCAATTTTCTTTGGGAAATATACCTCAAGTTCTTTCTCATTGGCACTGAAAGTAACCTTCCCTTTATTACAATCAATAACAGCCCCTGCAGCATTAAGAAATGTTCTTCCAAGAATAATAGACATATCCAACATAAAAAGCTTTTGTTGGTTCCAAAATTTGTGTTTTCTCCCTTACAACAAGATAGCAAAATGAGGATGTGAACATGCCAATTTGACAAAGAGTTATCCCGTATCTTCTGGCAAGATGCCAAAGGAAAGCAAAAATACCATACGGTGAAGTGGGCAGATGTGTGCGCCCCAAAAAATATGGGGGCATAGGGATTGTGGCCTCTCGTAAAATGAACGTCACGCTCATGCTTACATGAGTTTAGCGCATCCTTAGGGTCAGGGATGAGGGGTGGGGGGGTTGTGGCTTCAACTCCTTAAAGCCAAATATTTGCAGGGACGCCCGCTCGTTGGATCTCTATTTTGGAGATCTATCCGGTCAATCAAGCAGGATATCAGGAAAGGGATCCGGTTCACTATTTGGAGTAGTACGGGGCGTCCTTTTCTGGCTTGACCCCTGGTTACGCGAGAGACCGCTACAGCTGGAGTTCAATCTCTGCATCTCTGAGGAGGAAGCTGGATTATCTCCACCGGTGACCAAACAAGCCCTTAAGCGTTAGGGTTGAGTGAGAGCGCCTGCACACTCTGCTCCATTTCACCAATCTGCATCTCTGCCGCCAGTGTCATAGCAGTCCTCACCGGTGGAGATAATCCAGCTTCCTCTTCAGATATCGCCCCGCGTTAGTAGATGAACAATATCACCTCACAAGCAACTTGTACCAGAACCACACGGAAATGGGACACGAAATGGCTCACGAGGCACATGCCTGGAGCACAACACAAAAGGACTGGCCAAAGTTGTCGTCACCACGTTGACAGTGTATGCCGCAAAGTAGCATCGATGGAGATGACAAAGAGGGGCCACCCAGAAACTTATGATAACCATTCTTGATTTCGTCGTTAGCAAAAGCATATTTAACACTTCCCGGTAACAATGGTAACTACCGGATTAGCTCTGTTATACGTACCACAGATGGGAGATGGCAAAATGCAGAAAATATAACCCCAGAAGGACGCAGCACGGCATACTTTTAACACTTCCCAGATAACCACTAGATAGGCCCTGTTAATCTCAACAACTGCTCGAAAATTGCAGAAAACTAAAACACCTGGAAAGCTACTTCTTTGAGAAAAAGGATAGCAGTGACGCTTGTCCATCTGAAGCAGTTTTCGGGCCTTTTCCTTCTTTTTAACAGGACCAATGGGCGATCTACTACTCTTCTCTGTCTTGGTCTCTGCATTGACTTCGGCGTCCTCGATCTTCCTTTTTATTCCAAATGTATCTTCTTTCTGGTTTGATTCCCAAGCGTCTTCTCTCTTAATGTTATGAGCAGTATAAAAAGATTGTGGTTCCAAAATAGCAGGTTCATCCTTAACTACGCTAGAACAGTCCTGCTTCTCTGGAGGCTGCTGTTTGTCTGTTTTATCTAGTTGATTTTCTCCCAGTTCATTGAATTCCTCTTTTGCAGTTCTGAAGGCATGTGTTTCCGCGATCTCTGGTGACGTCTTGTCAGGCTTCACTGATTGGCCATATGCGGTTGATTTCTTCGTGAAAAAATCTGAGATGGGCTTTTCACTAGGTCTCAGTTGTACCTGCACTTCCAGAAGCAGTAGAAAAGAAAAGCATATGTCTTGTTGCTATGTGGAAAATACAAGGGGAAACTTCAGAACTATCATCAGAGTCTGACAACTGGGAGTTACAACTGTCAAAGTATACCACCAATAACTGGATACTGGATAAATTTTAGCAGTATACTGTACTTCTATTAAATTCAATATTTCAACCGTCTCACAGTTTTGACGATCAAAACGCTCAGCAGTGACATCTTCAGATATCACATGAAACAAAAGGATAAAATAACATTGATCAAGCGTCTCATTTTATAGTGGGAACCCATGCATGTTTCACTATAACGCCATCAGCTATTCATCTTTTTCTAGATATTCAAGGTGCATAGTGATACCCATATTTGCATGTTACTTCAATAAAATATTTTGTACATATTAAATTATATCAATATTCAACAAACATAAAAACACTATGTTTCAAAAAGCAAGGATAGTACCATGACGTGTGCAAACTAAACAGTTTCACTGCATTTTACCCTGCCAACACTAGGAAAGGCCAGCAAGATATTGAGCATAGCAGAGCGTGTGACAACCAACATTCAGTTTAACTTCGAACCAAAACAGAGTCCTATATCTTAAACTGTACAGCAATAAATTGTCAACAAGATGTAGTAAACCTGCCTCTTTGATGCACTCGGGGCCATTAAAAGAACTTTTGCCCATCGCAGCTGTCACTGGATACCAAACCTGCAGAAGGGATCCATTAAATATCACAATATACTCATGTTATCAACCTAATGTCTATTTTTGTCCGTCAATGGCTAACAAACTTAAACTAGAAAAGTTAAACTAGATAATTTCCAGACAATATTGTTCTTCAATGTAAAAAATGGTATAAACAATATAGAATTGTGTGTACTTAGAAAATGATGTATAGCATGGACTTACTAGATCAGCTCCTTCATAGGGTACAGTAATATCTTCGAGCTTTACGGATGCATCATGCAACCAAGCATTAACAGAGTCTTTATCACCCAAGATTACAGGCATTCTATCTGTGATCACAGAGAAAACGAAATAGTGTCTTTTTATCTGTCATCAAAATAAGTCAAATAGAGCCAAACAAAATCATAGGTGGCTGCAAAAGCAAACTCGTGCTGATCAGATGCACACAAAAAATTGTGCAGACATGTTTCCCTTATCTCTACCATAACGAAGCATCATTCATTGTCCCCGTTAAACCGATAATGGCATGTGTCACCTCAGTGAGATACTCCGTCAAACTTAATGGAGTTCAGTTGGAATCGTGTGCATGGCCGTGTGGGCTACGGCAAGGTGGCCCTCTCTCCCCGTTCTTATTCCTTTTTGTTGCTGATAGCCTCTCGGCTCTGTTGAGGACACAGGTTGAGAATCATATGGTGGGTCCAGTTAAAGTGTGTCGCTGTGCTCCGGTTTCGCATTTGCTGTTTGCAGATGATACCCTCATATTTTTCAAGGCTGAAACTGGGCAAGCACGACGGGGCAACGACGTCATTGATGCTTTTGCGGTGGCTACAGGACAATTAATTAACCGAAGCAAGTGTTCTATCTTTTTCGGTGAGCGCTGCTGCAGTTAACAAAGGATGAGGTCAAGCAAATTTTGCAAGTCAATGCTGAGGGGTTCGAAGATAAGTATCTTTGGCTACCTATCCCTATGGGTCGGATGCATAAGGGGCGTTTTCAGAACCTCCAGGAAAAGCTCTTGAAGTGTATGATGATGTGGGGCGACAGGCTGCCATCACAAGGCGGGAAGGAGATATTGATAAAGGCCGTAGCACAGGCAATACCCACCTATATAACGGAAGTGTTCAAGCTTCCGATGGAGGTTTATAATGATTTAACACATATGGTTGGAAATTACTGGTGGGGCTCGAGCAATGGCAAACACAAAACTCACTGGAAGGCATGGAATCAGATCATAAGGCCAAAGTCCCAAGGGGGGATAGGTTTCAGGGGTTTTCGTATGTTCAACCAAGCTTTGTTGGCACAGCAAGCTTGGCGTCTGTTGACAAAACCTGAAAGCCTGTGTGCCTGCGTCCTTAAGGCAAAATACTATCCCAACGGAGATCTCCGAGATACGGTTTTTTCTGCCAATGTTTCTTCATGTTGGCAGGGAATACAACATGGCCTAGAACTGCTGAAAAAGGGCATGATTTGGCGTATCGGGATGGGTGACCATGTACGCATATGGCGTGACCTATGGATTCCCTGGCCACACCTCCACCAGCTGATCTCGAGAAAAGGCGACTGCTGGCTTCATCGTGTTTCAGATTTGATCACAGAACCGGGCACATGGAATATGCACCCCCTTCGGCACCACTTCTTGCAGATTGACATAGATGCTATTGTGCGCACCAAGCTGTGCCCTCGGAGAATGGAGGATGTCCTTGCTTGGGCGCAGGCAAAAACAGGGATCTTCCCGGTGAAAAGTGTGTATTGGTTAGTCATGGATGAGCTGAACCGGCCTTCTCAAGGCGCCACGAGCAGGGCATCGAATGGGCAGTAATCCATTTGGAAGGCCTTTTGGGGTGCCCTGCTCCCCTCAAGGTACGATTTTCACGTGGAAGCTGGCTACAAATTCTCTAGCTACTTGGGAGAATTAAAAAAAAGAAGGAAGATGGAGACTAATGATATCTGTGTTATTAGTGGGATGGAATTCGAGAGCACTTTCCATACTTTCTGCAGGTGCCCTACGGTGCGAGCTCTCTGGCAAGCGATGTCGGAGGTATGGCATCTCCCTGACCTGGAGCAATCGGCGAGCGCAGGTCCTGAATGGCTCCTGCATGCCATTGATAGACGGACAGAGACGGAATGGGTGATGGTCTTTATGACCCTCTGAAGAATATGTGCTGCAATGAGTTTGTTCACCACAAGCCTGCACCACCGATAAAGAGTTCCAGGCGCTTCCTCTGCAGCTACGTTGAAAGCTTAATTATGATCAAGCAATTTCCGCAAGCTGACCCAGCCAAAGGGAAGATGGTGATTGATTTAGCTCAACCAATGAAGGTCAAAGATCCACAGATTGTAGTGAAGGAGCTGTTAAGCACAAAGTAATTCACGAACAATTGAGGCTAAGAATTAAGAGACAAGAATCACTGCCAGCGAGGAACTTCAATTTCAGAGGAAAGATTCAGAGTTTGGATACAATAGGCCAGACCTCACAGAGGCGGCTAGGGTTACAACCCAAGGGAAATAAGCTTAACCTAATCCTAGGAGCGATCGAGACATATAAAGGTGAGGCCCCTGCTTCACGACAACGGAGTGAGCAGGTGAGGAAGAACGCCGTACTGGCTAGCTGTCGTTTTGAAATAGCGACGCGACGATGACCCTGGACCGTTGGATGTTAAGTGGATGGTAGATACCGCTTCGACGAAGGCGCGAAGAAGGAAGTGTCCTGTTTCAGACAGAGAGCAGAGCAAGGTGCGTGACAACTCCCCCCGTCTGAGTTCAGACTTGCCCTCAAGGCTGAAAATCAGGGAAAATCTTTTGAATGAAGGAGGCGTCCTCCCAGGTGGCTTCTTCCTCGGAGAGGTTGGTCCACTTAATCTTCCATTGGACAACAGGAACGGCAATGGAACCTTGCTGACGAGGGATAAGCTTCCTTTCCATCAGATATTCTGGTTTGATCAGAATTGTTCCATCAGCATTCAGTAGTGGCAAATGTTTAGTAGGAATGGCCTTGGGTCCAATGTGCTTCTTTAATTGGCTGATGTGGAATGTTGGGTGCAACTGACATCCTTCAGGCAGCAGTAGCTTGTAACTGGTATTGCCAATTCTTTGCAGAACTCGAAATGGACCATAATATTTTGAATGCAGTTTGAGGCACTTGTGAATACTGAGAGATGTGTGTCTGTATGGTTGAATTTTTAGATATACCATGTCTCCTTCATTCAGTTCTCTCTCACTTCTGTGTCTGTCTGCTTGTACCTTCATCCTTTCTTGGGCTTTGATCAGTCTTGCTTTGATTTGTTGTGCTAAATCCACTGTTGATGGTGTTGGCAAGAGATCAGGCTGATCATCCTCAACAGGAAGCATTTGTTCACCAATCTGAGGTGGTGGTTTTCCATAGAGAGCTTGGAAAGGAGTAATCTGTAATGCAGTGTGAAATGAGGTGTTGTACCACCATTCTGCTGGAGCAAGCCACTTGTGCCACTGTTTAGGTTGCAGAAATGCCATGTGCCTGAGATAATTTTCCAAACATTGATTTACCCTTTCTGTCTGCCCATCAGTTTGGGGGTGATAGGATGTGCTAAAATGCAATTTTACTCCCAAATTCTTGAACAGAGCCTGCCATAGGTTGCTAGTAAAAATCCTATCTCTGTCAGTGACCATGACAGTAGGAAGGCCATGTAATCTGAAAATGTTTTCAGTGAAGGCTCTGGCTACAGATTTAACAGTGATTGGATGTTTCATGGATATGAAGTGTCCATATTTAGTGAACCTGTCCACCACCACTAGAATTAGATCTTTGTTTTCAGAAATTGGCATGCCCTCCACAAAATCCATGCTTATGTGTGTCCAGGCAAAATCAGGTACAGGCAGAGGCTGGAGCAAGCCAGGAGATTTGCAATGCTCAGGTTTATTTAATTGACAAGTTGGGCACTGCTTGACAAAGTCTGTGACCTGTTGTTTCAGTCCTGGCCAATGGAAAACCAATTTTATTCTCTGGTAGGTGGCTCTCTCCCCAGAATGACCTCCTAGTTGAGAATTGTGGAATGTGTCCAGTAATCTTGTCCTTAGGTCTGTGTTTTGGCCCACAATAATCTTGTTTTTGTATCTGAGAAGGCCCTTTTGATAAGTGATGTTTGGGATTGCTCCTTTGGACACTGCCAGCTGAGTGATCCACTCCTGGCATTTGTTATCTCCCTGGTATGAATTTGCTACTTCAGTAGCCCAGGAAGGTTGTGCTGCAGTGGATATTAAATTGCATATTGACTGTTTCACTCTTGATAATGCATCTGCCACCTTGTTTTCCTTCCCTTTCTTGTACTCAATGACATAATTGTACCCAAGCAATTTAACTAGTAGCTTATGCTGAATGCCTTCTGTTATTTTCTGTTCTTGTATGTACCTCAAGCTCTGTTGATCAGTCCTTATTATGAGGCTGGAAGCAGAGAAATAATGTTTCCATTGTTTCAGTGCTGCAAGAATGGCCATGGCCTCTTTATCATATGTTGACTGTGCAGCAGCTCTTGGGCCCAAAGCTTTGCTTAGGAATGATATAGGTCTGCCCCCCTGCATTAGTACTGCTCCCATGCCATAATCACATGCATCAGCTTCCAAGATAAAGGGCTGTGAAAAATCAGGCAGGGCCAATACAGGTGCTTTGCACATAGTTTCTTTCAGCAGAGTAAAAGCATCTTGTTGTTCACTGTCCCAATGAAATTTATCCTTCTGTAAGGCCTGAAAGAGGGGTTTGCAGATGGTGCCATAATTTTTAATAAACCTTCTGTAGTATCCTGTGAGGCCTAAAAAGCTTCTTAGTTCAGTGACAGTTGTAGGTGCAGGCCAGTGGGCAATTGCTTCAATTTTCTGTGGAGAAGTTGCTACACCTTGTCCTGATATAATATGGCCCAAATATTCTATCTGAGGTTGAGCAAAGGAACATTTAGAAAGTTTTGCTGTAAGCTGATTGGAAATCAGGATATTAAATATCTGCCTCAAATGATTTATGTGTTCTTTGATTGTTTTGCTGTAAATCAATATGTCATCAAAGAAAACCAGTACACACTTTCTCAGAAATGGAGCCAGTATTGTGTTCATCAGTTGCTGGAAAGTTGCAGGAGCATTAGTGAGTCCAAAAGGCATCACTACATACTCATAATGGCCTTGGTGTGTGCTGAAAGCAGTCTTGTGTATATCTTCTTCTGCCATCCTTATCTGATGATAGCCACTTCTGAGATCAATTTTGGAGAAAATTTTGGCTCCTTGCAGTTCATCAAGAAGGTCCTCTATGATAGGAATTGGGTATTTATTCCTCACTGTTTGCAAGTTTAACTTTCTGAAATCAATGCATTTCCTCCAAGTCATGTCCTTTTTCTTTACTAATATGGCAGGTGATGAGTATGGACTGTTGCTGTCTCTGATTGTTCCTTTCATCAACAATTCCTTGATAATATTCTCCATAATATTTTTCTGGTGATGTGGTAACCTGTATGCCCTTTGATTGACCACCTTTGCCTCAGGAATTAAGGGAATTGTATGGTCACAAGGTCTTTTTGGTGGCAAGGTATTGGGTTCTGCAAATACTGCTTGAAATTCTTCCAAAAGGGCCTGAATTTCCTTGGAATAAGCAGATGGTTGTGTGTCTTCAGTGTTCACTGGTTTAATGAGAAGAATTGCTCCACAGACAGCATCTTGGAGGACCCTGTGATAATTTGTTTCTTCAAGGATGTTTGCATTTGTTGGCATTGTCTCATCATGAAAAATGGCCTGTTGTCCATTGGGAAGAGTCACCCTGAGAGTCATTCTTTTATAATCCAATTCTACTGGGCTGTGGTGGTGGATCCAGTCAGCTCCAAGAATTATATCATATCCTTTCAGTTGCAAGATTTTGTAATCTGATATAAAGCCAATATCCTGTATAGTATAGGCACAGTTGAGACAGGAAAATTCTGTGATAAGTTTTCCTCCATTTGCAACAATTACTTCCATTTTCTGTGTAGGAACAATTGTGCAGTTTGCAGCTTGGGCTAGAGCTGGTGTTATAAATGTGGCAGTGCTTCCACTATCCACAAGGGCTGTGGCCAATTTGCCTCCAATGTTCACTGATAATGTGAAAGTGTATTGATGACTATGAGTGCCCATAACAGCATGCATTGACAGTTGCAGTTGCTGTTTTCCTTGGGGATTTTGTTCTTCTTCTTCTTCCTCATCTGAGCTATCACTTTCTTTCACATAGATGATATTAACAATCTCAGCAGGTTTGGCCTGGAGCTGTTGCAGCTGGTATTTGTGAGATAGTTTGCAAACTTTCTTGTGTCCTGGAACCCATGGTTCTTTGCACTTATAGCAGACCTTCTTCTCAATAGCTTCTTGAATTGTATTAGGGGTAGCTGTGCTAGATGGTTTGGTATTTTCAAATGTCATTTGTCTTCTCACATTTGGCTGGTATTGAGTGTATTGTTTTCTCTGTGGGTTTGCTTGCTCAATTCTCCTAGCTAACCACATAGCTTTCTGCATATCAGTGGGTCCATGGCATTGCAGGTGGGCCTGAATATAATCATGCAAGCCAGCCACAAAACTGTTAACATAATAATCATCAGGTAATGCAGGATTGTCTCTCCTCAACAAGTTCATTGCAGCCTCAAACTTCTGTATATATGCTGCCACAGTAGTCATTTGTTTGATTGCATGAAAATTTCTAACATTATCACAAATGGAAGCTTCTGAGAAACGATCACCAATGTATCTGCAAAATCTGTGCCATGGTAAATTGCTAGCATACCCTGTGCCTCTCCACCATTGGATAGCATCACCTTTTAAATAAGTAAGAGCCACTTCTGTTCTGCTGTCAAGAGGTGTATGTGCTGCTGCAAAGTATCTTTCAATATTATCAATCCATGAGTCAATATCACTGCCATCACACTCTGGTATGTTGAGTTTTGCTGGTTTGACAGTAGGATTGTTTCTTCTAATTTCTTGCCCTCCAGTATCTCTGTTCCTTTGGTTATTGCCTGTCACTCTCCTATTGTCAGGTTCTTCCTGTTCATCATCCTCTACTATCACTGCTGCAGTGGAATGATTTTGCTTGTGCTGCATTTCAGGTATGACTGTAGTAACTTTCCCAAAGTGAGGATGCCTGTATTTTGGAGTGCCATCGAGATTAAGTTCTTTGCCTGAATGATCCTGCAAGATTTGTTTGCCTGCAGCTGTTGTCTGCTTAACTGAACCTGCAGATTTCTCTCCTTGTGCTGCATCAGGAGTGGAGCTAGAATTGCCAGTTACTGATGTATCCAGGCCATCTGCTGCTTTGGCTGCAAACAATCGTTCAAAGTTGGTGTGGATATTAGCAAAATTAACCTGGCAATTGTTCTGAATATTGGCGAAATTCCTGTTGACCATCTTGCTGAATTCGACAAATTCTTCTCTGTCTTCTTGCCGCTGGGTCTGAAGTTGCTTAATTTCCAGCTGCATCGTCTCCATCAAGAGCATTCCAGTTTCAGTGGAATTTGCGGTGTTGTCCATGGTGTTGTGCTTGCTCCTGAAGAAACCTGACGAACTGAACGAGATGTGTTCCTGCCGCCGCCGTCACCGACTCCAACTTCTCCCCTCTCCAGATGTTACACGGATCTGGGTGGGTGGTGGGATTTCACCACCGAGGAATTATTCCTCAGCAACCTCCCCCGTTCCCCTGATCTGTAACCGAGCACGCTCGACGCCGCCACCGGAGCCGCCACCGCGAGCTTCTCACCGTCACCGGGATCTCGAACTGCACGAAGGGATTTTACGAGAGATCCCAACCTTCGCTTGTTCTAGATCCAATCGCCGCCAAGGATCGTGAGCTCTGATACCAGTTTGTTAAGCACAAAGTAATTCACGAACAATTGAGGCTAAGAATTAAGAGACAAGAATCACTGCCAGCGAGGAACTTCAATTTCAGAGGAAAGATTCAGAGTTTGGATACAATAGGCCAGACCTCACAGAGGCGGCTAGGGTTACAACCCAAGGGAAATAAGCTTAACCTAATCCTAGGAGCGATCGAGACATATAAAGGTGAGGCCCCTGCTTCACGACAACGGAGTGAGCAGGTGAGGAAGAACGCCGTACTGGCTAGCTGTCGTTTTGAAATAGCGACGCGACGATGACCCTGGACCGTTGGATGTTAAGTGGATGGTAGATACCGCTTCGACGAAGGCGCGAAGAAGGAAGTGTCCTGTTTCAGACAGAGAGCAGAGCAAGGTGCCTGACAGGAGCCTCCCGTTCAGCCGTGGACTAGACCACCTGATGGACATTTGAAGCTCAATGTTGATGGCTCTTTCTGTGCGTCGTCGGAGATGGGAGGGACGGAGATGGTGCTGAGGGATCATACAGGAGCAATTCTTGTGTCAGCGTGTTGATACCTCAGTGTCCATGTTACAGCCCCCTTGAAGCCGAATTAGAAGCATGCCGGCAAGGCATGGAGCTATCACCTGCCTGGCCGGGCCGGCCCTGTGTGGTAGAAATGGACAGCGTGGAGGCGGTGAACCTGATCCTGGTTGGAGATACTGATCGATCACATCTCACAGGAGTAGTCCAGGAGATAAAGCATCTTATGATGATTAGTGAAAATTTGAAGGTAGTCTCGATTAGTCGTGTCCAAAATAATGTAAGCCATGATTTGGCAAACCTTGGTAGGATTGAGGCTAGGACACAAAACTGGGCCAACTCCGGCCCTGATGAAATTCTAGCTCTATGCCAGAGGGACTGTAATGAGGCTGCCTAATTAATAAAAATCTCACTCGAAAAAACAAACAAAAAACAAAAACTGAAGGACAGGCCTTAGGTTAACTGTGACAGTGCCATAAAACAAGTTTGCATAGCCATGAGCCCATTACACAACAAGCTCCCAAAAAATATGGTATTATTCCTCAACAGTATTGTCATTTGGCAAAACTACATTTACTTAACGTAAATTGAAGAAGTTGAGTTGGTGTCTGTGGTACTTCACCTCCTCCACATAGCGCCCTCACCCTTTTCCACTCCCTAAAAAATCTATGACAAAAATTTGCCAACAAACTAGCTGAACACCCTCTCCCCTGTCCATCTTCCAAAAAAATGCCAAGAACTACAAATTAAAGACACAGGTGGTACATCTCTGTAGCAAACTAACTTGACCACCTTGCTAGAATAAAACAAGAGGACGTGACTTAGGGCTAGGGTAAACTCTATGAACAAAGTGATCCTCCTGCCAAAATGAACAATGTGACGTGGCTGGCAGCGTGCCCTGGTGCCTGGGAGTCCAGTGTAGAGGTGTCAATGGGGAGGATCGTAGTCATGCCCCATGGATGTAGGCGTATTCGTCGAACATCGTTAACGACTCCCGCGTGTCATCTTCGTGTGATTGCTTGTCCAGTTGTCCCGAGTAAATCATCATGCGCATCTACCTTTCTAGCTTAATAATTTAATATACGATGTCCGAGACAAATTAACTTGCTTAGCCTATCGGTCTAAATCTACGGCCACTCAAGTTGTCCTTGTACATATTTTTCCAAAAAGTTGCTATCAGTAGGTTAACTTTGTAATTTTCAAACCTACCTACTACATACATGTTATCCAATGGCTTCTAGATTTATCAATACATGCATAGCAAGTGAAGATCTTTTATCTATGAGTTATATTTGCTTGTTGAACTGCAAATGCAGCCACATCTTGAGAATTATGTATAGTTCATTGATCTTCACATTTGTAACTGAGATTATCCATATTTGACCAACCCCGTATACAATACATATTCGTAACTGATACTATCAGCACTCGTAATTGTATCCAGCAGCATAAGTGTTCGACTCCGACTAAAAATGTGGTTCAGGATACAGGATGAGCAATATTCTGTCCGTATCAGTTCTGTTTTCACCCAGAAATAGAATAACCAGATATAGATGTGAAGATTAAAACAAACATATTGTCACTCGTCCATGTAAAGCATGAGTACTCAAATTAGTAAATGCATTAAAGATCTGAGAAGCCGGGGGAAAAGTGTCGACAACTAACCATGAAGCCATTTCAATGAAGTTGATGAACGAGTAGTCAAAATGGTAAATGTATGAAGGCTTTCTCCTGGCAGAAGTAGCATGGAAAATAGCACATGCATTAGAATTGCAATAGATAAATTATCGGTTAGAGAATTGAGTGAGGACCACTTACAGTTTCATGTTTCAACTATTCTGAAACTGACACTAGGCACAGTTATACATAAACCGCAGGAAGCGAAATGAAATACTCACAAACATAAGAGCAGCACCACAAAATCTTTTCATAATAAAGAACCGCTATCAGATGGTGTAGTTAGGCAATGCTTCAGTTTTAGTAAATACTTCAGTTTAGAAAAAAGTGGGTCTGACCTCTTTCTCAAATACTTCAAAAAAACTACAATTCTAGAGAATACTTCAGTTTTAAAAGCATATTATTTACTTCATCCAAACACCTTAAAGTATTCAATACTTCAGTATTTTCAGAAACTGAAGTATTCTCTCTTACTTCAAAATTACTTTGATGCCAAACGGAGCCTGAATTATTTGCTTGCTAGGCATAGAAATACTGCAGTTTCCGGATACTGTGGTTTTAGAAATACTTCGTTGCGAAACCAAGCATCCTAACCTTCTGAATTTTTCCATGTGTCGAAGAGGGCAGCAAAAACAAGAGGCCTCTGATCTTCGAAATGAATGTAGTATGGTTGCTTTCTTGATCCATCCTTTTTCCACTCAAAGAACCTGCATCAATGTGAAACATCAATGCATGATCAACATAAGAATGTAGTCAGCAGACTATTTGTTAGCTTCGCTTGAATACATGTACACAAAAATAAACTAGCAATCAAAATGTTTTGCGCTATAAACATGTATAAACCATAAGCAACACATCATAGATTCACAATGTATGCTAGTTTGTGACATACAACAGTTGGTAATATCACGCTAGTTGGGGTTTCTAGGTCGAATTGTGGTGTCTGTTCAATCAAGTCAACTTCTAGTTGACCAAGTAAAAGTCGAGTCAGGTGCCGTTGGTAAATCGGCAGTAACCCGAGTAAATTAGCTTACTTTGCTGCTGCCACATACTCGCATATCTTCACAGTTCAAGTATTTATGGTGGAATGCCTTACTAGTGGGTCCCATGCACTGATTAGAATTTTGGCTACTAAATTAATTGGGTCGACAAACCCAGTTATCTCCATTACTATGCCATGAACCCTGGACACTCTGGGTATAGAACAAAAAGCGTATGACTATCAATTAGAAACTGTTTGAGATCATGGTCCAAACCATTCTACTATGACCTTTAAAATATAATGTTACAATATTGACTAAGTTTGTGAATCCGTAGCATACAAACCTCAGACATGGAACATGTCAGAACATTATTACACACAACAGAGATATAACAGACCCATAAGTAGAAGTTGCACATGAAAACAATCACACGTATGTCCATACCCTTCTACTGCAACAAGACACCTATTTTTGGGGATAAGTCGCCGAAATGAAGCCTTTTCCTTTATAGACTCTGATCTGGCATTGAACTGCATAAATATATCAATTAAACTCGTGTCAGAAAAAACAATCAGTTACGTAATGGAAACATAGCAATGGGAAGAAAATCAAGCTCCACAGCAGGTATAGTCAAAGATCTATGCTACGCCAGAGCAGGGTCAAAATCAGATACTTATAACAACAAGCAAATGTCATACAGTCAAACATGAATTAGATGGACTAAACGAACAAGTATATTTTCGTATAGTGCTATGGTTTGAAACGTTTGCAAGTATACGTTTGCAGGTATAGTTGAAGATCTAGTGCGAGGATTCATTGCAAAGAATATGTTCGCAATTTTTAAGCAATACCTATCACGGAGGAAAGTTAGTGTTGCTACATCTTGTTTAAGTAATGCGCCATGTCATATGATATCAATGTTTGAAATTCTAAAGTAACCTTGTAGTAGGATAAATTTCTTTAGGAAGAGGCTTTTACGGAGAGGTGATCATGGTTCTCAACAAAACCATCTAGTTAATTAACCTACAGTTTGTCAGTGAACTGACAGGGGGTTGGGGGGCTTGTAGACCTTCTTTTTTTTTATAAAGGGCTTTTATTACTTAAAAAGTTTAAGCATTACACCAGGCCTCTGCATAACAAAGAGAAAGAAATGAATGTTTTTCTTCTACGTAAAAGTAATGAATGTTTTTCTTCTACGTAATTGGCTCTGGAAACTGGAAATAAGGATGGCAGTTGGTAAAAAACTTGGTGTAGATAAATACTGTAAACAGGGCCTCTGAAGAAGCACAATGATGTGGAGGAGTAACTCCAGTTAGCTGCTACGATATGGACAGCACAAAGGTTGAAGAAACCACTTCAACGTGATGCGCTATGCCGCTACATATCACTCTAGGGTCGGGAACTGCCAAGAGTTTATTCCAAAACTCTGAACACACAAGATCTAGTCCCAGATCTAAGAAAAGAACACAAAGTTCACTTTATTGATAGGTAGTGGGTACATAGTCTGGTTACACAGCTAGAGGTGAGGACCTCTATTTATAGGCTTCATGAGCCTTCACTACTTAGCTCTACTTATAGCTACAAGGTTCTAGAGAACACTATTTAAAGCTAGGAAAACAAATACAAATAACCTAGTTACAACTCATTACTCCCACCTCTTCATCCTCGGATATACGCCACGCTCTCCGTCCCGAAATACATGGCATATCAATTTAGTCAAAAAGTCAATGCTTTCTAAGTTTGACCAGGTATGTATACACAAATATGAAAGTCTACAATACTAAATCAATACCAATAGATGCACTATAAGATATATTTTCATAATGTCAATATTATAGTCATTGGTATTTCCTTCTATATGTTTGGTAAACTTAGAAAGTATTGGCCTATTGACTCAATTTATACGCCATGTATTTTGGGTGGAGGGGGTGTTATTAAAAATGAAGACAAGTTAACGCCAAACAAATCGACTTAAAAAAGAATGAAAAAATCCGAGGTCGTCCACTTTGGACAGCCTCGAGGCAGCATCTCCCCTATCCTACCACAAACTATTCGCCGAGGACCATAATCCACAGGTTTAGCAACATGGGACAAGATGAAAAGCCCAACACTTCAAAACAACACCTTCAAGAAGGAATCGCCGCTTGTGTTAAACATAGGGCCATCACCCCAGAAACAAAAGTTCGAACCAACACCTTCAACAAGGAAACAACACACAAAATTTGACACTGCCTGATGTGGACAAAAGGCTCGATCATGGGTCTTCACCCACAGAAGATGCCAACTCGACACAAATGTCGCCAATCGGGTTAAATGCCCGTTTAAAAAAAAACTGATTTCTGAAAGTACCTTGAAAGATTGAAGTGGTTTTTGGCTTTGTCATTGTAATGAGGAGTCAGTTGATCATTTGTTTCTTCACTGTCTAGTGGCAATCTGTGTCTGGTGCATAAGTTCTGCTTTTGGTATTGATGTAAATACTCTTTTCATGTCTGATTTATGTGGATGGGTGCTGCATTTTACCGGTAGGAGTAGAATTATAGTGGCAGTAGGGTAGTTGCGGTACTCCAGCTGTTGCATTTTTACTCTGGTCGATTCGGAAAGCCAGAAAATGCAGCTTGTTTTCAAAATAAGTTCCTGTATGATCCTACTGGTATAGTGTCACATGTTACTCATTGGCTCTTTTTTGGTCTGGTATTCATAAACCAAAGTTCAGAAGCCTAAAGAGCTAAGGGACAAAAAAACTACAGCAGGTGGCCTTTGAGATATATCATCAGAGGCAAGATTGGGGACCCTTGGTGAGAAGAATCACAAACTGAAGGGGCAGAACAAGGACTCTTGAAATAGGAGGACGCCTCTTCAAACAAGAATGGTTTGGCATTTATCAGCTAGCTGTTAGATCTTCTCTATCTTTTATGGACTGCGTGTGCCTTTGGTATGTTGTTAGTGGTGTAATACTGTAATGTTTCAGACTGCAAGGATCAAGTGATAACGACGGGCATCAGCTGATGTATTGTGTCAAAATGTGAACCTTGTGTGCAATGGTTTATCTGTTTCATGACAATGGAGGCGAGGCCCCTACATTTGAAAAGAAAAAAATACCTTTGAAATTAATAGTATCGCAACATACTTTGCAAAAGTGTGTGCACCAAGTATAATGGCAGTACTTCACGAACCTTTTTGGCAACAACAATGTGAAAATTAAAGCGCCAAAACATACAAACAAATGTTGTACTACTTTTGAGTGTTCAAGTTGCTGAGTTCATCCATGTCTCTCCCAGGGCCATGCAGCTGTAACATAGCAACATGGAGAGTTAAGACTTCCAGTTTTATTAGCTGTGTTGCCTTGTGATTTTTCTTTGTGCTTGCTTATATCAAGGTGCACTTCAAAAAATGCAAGGGAATCATACAGAAATCACCGGCCTCATCGCGGATTAATGAAAAATATGGTGAGCGTCACCCAGTTAATTCACCAACTATGACACGTTAATTTTATTTTACTTGGATACATCCTGGAACATAGTATAAAGGGCCATACAACTCCCTAAGGGTAAAGAAACAAAAAAAACGAGTTTATTGACGGAGCATATGTGTGTTAGATCTGTCTGTTCTTCGTGGCCTAGTTGCTGGTAGAGCCTAACCTGCAATCTATCATGAACCAAAACCTCCCCAAATTGCTATTTATCTGTAACGGGAAGATGCTGTAAAAACAGAGCGGGCACTCCATACCATCCTGAAATGGTCGGGTTTCTCGGTCTTTCCTGTGAAGCTGGGGACAAGACCCCACTTCATGCACTGGATAACTGGCACATGCTCCCCCGCGCCACCTCCGTCGTCGCCCATCGCCCGCGCCCGGACGGCCCCCACCGGAAGGTACGCTCCGGGCGACACGTTATACGACGGCCGAAACCTGCGTACAGCAACAATAAATAAACAAACTAGTGAAGAAACACAACTTCTTCCTTTGTGATTCTCCTCCTACCTATCCATTTGGAGCGTCGGCACGGCGGGGGCGTCTACTCCTCCGTCGCCGCCGCCGCCGCCCGCTCCCCCGACGGTAGTGGTGCTTGGGAAACCGAAAGCCCTGGCGGCCTGGGCCGGACTGAGGGTGCACCGGGCCCTGCCGCACATCTTGGATTGCTTTTGCCGCGAACCAGCGTGCTGCTGTTTGCCGCTTGGATTTGGGACTTTGTGGTGGAAAGAAGACGGCGCCGCCGCCGAGGCCGGGATTGAGGCGCGGGAGGGGAAACTACTATTTTTTTTTTGTTCTGTTTTAGGGGAAGCAGGGGAAAACTAGCAGGACGACAGCGCCAAGGCCAGAATTGGGACGCGGGAAGGGAACTACTTTTTTTTTTTGCCCTCTCCTTTGCCTTGTTTACTTCCGGTGCATTGCGCAGTGTATTCTAGTAGTGGATTTTTGAGGCGCGTAAATTTTTTTCCTGTAACTTACGTCTCATGGGAATCCTTTTTTAGATACCACTTTTTTATGCTCCAATGGCTAGACATATGTCTAAGGGCATGTACATTGATATCCAGTCAGTAGTCTGTAAGAGAGGCCATGTAGAAAAATTATTGACGTGAAAGAGAGATAAACGGGAAACTGATCGGGCTTGTCTGTCGAAATAAAGACGGTCTTTTTCCCGAGAAATCGCTGCTTATAGACGGTATTTTACATGTTGTACGAAGGTCGTCGGTTATGTTGCGTGCTGAAAAGACGGTGGACCACAAGAATATCAGTCCATTGATTAGCATAATTACCGGGATGGTTGGGGGCTTCCAGCCAGCTCTATTGATGTCTTGGACACAGACTATACGTGACATGGAGCTCTAATACACACGGGGCTCGACTGAACCATTGAACATGCCCTAAGACTTCTTAGACACTAGTTTTTTACTAAGCTGCACACGTCATAAGGGATTATCCCGAATTCCGGAAAATTCTTAATAGGCCGTTTAGAGCATCTCCAGTTGTCGCGCTATATAGCCGCCACGCGGGAAAACCCGCCGAAATGTAGTGCGCGGGCCAGAAGCGACGGCTCCAGCGGTCGCGCTAATTTTTCGTCCAACGAGCGGAGAAAAGCTGGAGCTGGCGCCCAGAATCTTGAGCGCCTCTTTCGCGCGTTGGACGATTGAGCTCGCGCGCGAACTCTCAACTGTCGCGTGAAACTTCCGTGAGCGCTCGCACCATCTTTCATTCCTACTCCTCTC
This sequence comes from Alopecurus myosuroides, assembly GCA_028641055.1. Classification (NCBI taxonomy): domain Eukaryota; kingdom Viridiplantae; phylum Streptophyta; class Magnoliopsida; order Poales; family Poaceae; genus Alopecurus; species Alopecurus myosuroides. The sequence continues at coordinate 218,697,959 of CM054061.1, read as the reverse complement.
CAACTCTTCCCCTGCTCTTCTGGCGCCAGGATCTGCCGCCGCCGCACTTCCGCCTAGCCTAGCTTTCACCGGCGTGCGCCCACCACCGAGATGGCTGCCGGCCCGGTGCCGCGGCGGTAAAAACCGCCCTGCTCCGGCACCAAATCTCCTCTCCACCGCCGAAGCTTCCCACCATTGGCGCGGCGTTCCCTCCGACGCCGATTTGAGCAGAAGGCTACCACGCCTGCGCGCCAACGCCCGGCGGCAGCATAGCAACCACCGCGCGCAAGGTGTTCGACGGAATTTCTCAAAGGTATACATCGCCGCCAATTTGACCTCTCCATGATTTTTTTTTTGTAAAAGACCTCTCCATGATTGAACTAGTAGTTGTACTCAAATAAGTGCTATTTTTTTATAGATGGGTTCATCTTACGATTCGTCCGAGGAAGAATGGGATATCGAAGAGGAGGAGGACATAGACATTCTTTTGTCATTGCGCGCTAGGAAGAGGCGGAGGCATAGGGGCTCTACTATAGGTGGAGAGAGGTTGTGGGGGGAACGGCTCGATTACGGATGGCAATGGGGCCCCGAAACCCGCAAACCCGACGGGTACCCGCCTTAAATGGGGGGGTTTGGTAAAATATTCGACCCGCCATGTCTAATGGGGTGGGTATGGGGGTGGCAAACCCATACCCGCGGACCCGCTCTAAGTCTTAATAATATCCCCAATAATCCTATGGTTAACCACACGTCCACGAGCTATGGACCACAAACCTCACACATCACATGGATGTGTTGGAATCTGGAATCCCGGAGACAATACACGTACGCACGTGTATATTCCCACCAACCTCATCCCAATATTTCATTGTTTTATTCCTCACATGTGTCGGTGTCGCTCCTTTAATGGGTACCCGCTGGGGCCCCGAACCCGGCCGGGTCGTGGGTATGGTAAGAAATGAGACCCGACAAGTTAAATGGGGCGGGTATGGGGGGCGCCGACCCGGCCCCGAACCCGGTGGGTGCCATCCGGAGGCTCGATGTACACAACAAGTTGATTCGCGACTACTTTGTGGAGAAGCCCATCTATCCTGAGAGATACTTTCGGCGCCATTTTCGAATGGGCACCGAGTTGTTCAAGCACATGGCGGAGGAGGTGATGAAGCATGACCGGATTTTCCGGCAATGGAGGAATGCTGTCGGAGAGCTTGGGCATAGCACTTACTAAAAGGTGACCGTCACCTTGCGTATGTTGGCATACGGTATTCCGGCGGATCTTGTTGATGATCACTTGGAAATGGGTGAAAGTCAAACTATCATGTGCGTGAAGCGCTTCGTGGTAACAATTGTGGATGTGTTCGGTACTGAATACTTGAGATCCCTCAATGTTCAAGACACTGAAGGGATTATGCCCGAGAGGCAATAATAAAATGGTTATTATCTTATTCCTTGTTTATGATGAATGTTTATTTCTCATGCTAGAATTGTATTAACCGGAAACGTTGATACATGTGTGCTTAATAAACAAACAATGGTTCCTAGTAAAGCCTCTCTTTTAACTAGCTCGTTGATTAATAGATGATCAAGGTTTCCTGATCATGAACATTGGATGTTATTAATAACGGGGTCATGTCATTAGAAGAATGATGTGAACATATACCCAAAGAGAATATAGCAATGCGATCAAGTCATTTAGTTTACATTGTTATATCAAACATACGAAGTAACTTATTTCTTAGACCATGAGATCATGTCAATCGCTGATACCGGAAGAGTGCTTTGATGGCATCAAACGTCACACCGTAACAGGTTGACTATAAAGGTGTCGTTAAGTATTCGGAAAGTATTAGTTGAGCATCATGGATCAAGAGTGGGATTTGTCCATCCAAATGACGGAGAGATATACTCTGGGTCCTCTCGGTGATATCACATCGAAACCGCTTGCAAGCACGTGATATGATCACAAGGATGTTATATCACGGGAACGAGAAAAGAGTACTTGTCGGTAACGAGATTGAACAAGGTATGGTTGATACCAATGATTGAATCTCGGACAAGTAAAATATCGCGATACAAAGGGAATAGTTCACGACGTTGTTGGTTCACACGATCACGAGAGTCATCGTTGAATATATAGGAGTCATCACGGATCTCCAGATCCCGTTGTTGATTATTGATCGGAGAGGAGTCTCGATCATGTCTATCTTATTCGCGAACCGTAGGGTGACACACTTAAGGTTCGATGACGCGTTTGAGAGCATACGGAATATCGAAGAATATTTTGGGCAGCACCGAAATTGTTTCGGGGAAAATTGAAATAGTTCAAGGGGTTTTTCGTCGAATGGTTGTTAATAGAATTAACAAATGATTCGAGGTGCTATATGCAAATGTTTGTTAATGGAATTAACAAATATAAATAAAGAAATAAAAATGTTTTATTTATTTATTAAAAGAAAACCTTTGGATTTTCCAAGTGGGAAATAATGGGAAAGTGAGTGGAGGTGAGTGGAGTGTCCACTCACATGATGAGGGAAGAGGTGGGGGCACACCCATGGGCTGGCCGCACCCCCCTTGGGCTGCCTCCCCCCTCTCCTATAAAAGGAGGGTGAGAGCTCTCCCCCCTTCACACACTTGGCCACTTCCCTTTCCCTCCACCCGCTGCTCCATTTCATGGTCTCCGGCTTGGCGAAGCCCTGACCGTGGGATTCTTTACCACCACCACGTCGTCGTGCTGCTGGAGTTCCGAGGGATCCTCTACTTCCGCGCCCCGCTGGAACGAGGGAACGGAGGTCGTCATCAACCGTACGTGCGAACGATCATGGATGCACCGCCGGATTGCGGTGCCCATCTTCTCGCTATCGGGATCGGTGTGAGTACGACTACGCCAACAACGAGATTTGATATCGTACCACTTTGAGTCTTCGAGGGTATGTGTTCTCCTTAACCCTCTTGTTGCCCGTTACACTTCGTCTCCTAGATTAGATCTTGGCCTTTCGGGTGTCTCTCGCATAGGAAATTTTTTGTTTTCTATGCAACGAACCCTTCAGACACAACTAGACTTCTGGAGTTCAACAAAGCTCGGGGATTTCCAGGTATGCTCGGCTCTATTGATTGTATGCACAGGAGTTGGAAAAATTATCCGGTGGCATGGCATGGACAGTTCAAGGGGTGGAAAAATGATTCCACGATAATCCTTGAAGTCGTGGCTGATTATGAGACTTGGATCTGTCATGCATTCTTTGGAATGTCTGGATCTTGCAAATACATCAATGTTCTTTATGGTCACCATTGATGAACCGAATTGCTAACGGTGAACTGCAACCGGTTCAGTTTGAAGCCAACGGGCGTATGCATAACTAAGCCTACTATCTTGTGGATGGCATCTACCCAAGGTGGAAAACATTCGTGAAGCCTGTCAAGAAACCGCAAGGTAAGAAACAATGTACTTTTCATAATGCCAACATTTAAAAAAGCGGTAAGCGCTAAGCGAGCGGTGAGGCTCCGCTCAGAGGAATTGAAGCTTAAGCTAGCTTTAGCGTTTTGTCAAAACCGTACAATTCTATGCAATTATAGGGATATGCTCAACATATGGACGGAAAATAGGGATTCTAAACGGGATAATATGCATAAATAGGCATTTTAGCAATAAGCCTATAAGCAAAAAATAGCAATGTACTGCTGGCCTGCTGCAAGCATCAAACATGTACTTATGTGATTCATTAACTTAATTCAACCTGCAAACATCAAACATGTAATATTGTACTACCATTCAGTCCATTCTACCAAACATCAAACCTGCAAAACACACACAACTACCAACTCTAGAGAGAAAGGGGACTAAAACGAGGCAGTGGATGTGAGGAAAGAGGAAAGAAATACATGCGTGTACGTGTACTGTAGGGGCTGGTGGCCGGAGATTTCCTTTCCTCAATCTCGATGGAGAAGGGGGACGAGGGGTGGAGATGCTGCTGATGCGTCATAAACATATCCTTAAATTATGATGTTCCATGTTGTTTTCATGTTATTTGCTACATAGTTGCTACACACTTTCTGTCATTTTTATCAATTTTCGGGACTAACCTATTGACAAGATACCACAGAGTTCGTTCTCTGTTTTCTGCTGTTTTTAGTTTCGAAAAAGTTGTTCTGGAGATATTCTAGAAATCGGAAAATTCGAAACTCGGAAGTCTTAGAAATCCCGAAGGTTCCACGGAGTCCCGAAGAGTCCCGGAGAGGGGCCACAGGGACACCACACCATAGGGCGCCCCCTCCCCCCCCCCCCGCCGCACTTGGGGGTGGTGTGGGGCCCTCTGGCGTCCACCGCCATCGCCCTTTCGCCTATTTATTCCCCCTGATACATCAACCCTACAGATATACGGCTTCTTCCCAGAAACACCCGAGGCCGCTGTCATCGTCAACCCGAGATCGGGAGGGTTCTGGAGCTCTCCCCGGCACCCTGCGGGAGGAAAATTCATCACCGGAGGGGTCTACACCAACATGCCCTCCTTCGAAGTGATGCGCGAGTAGTTCATCCCTGGACTACGGGTCCATAGCAGTAGCTAGATGGTTGTGTTCTCCACTTTATGCCTCATGTTTAGATCTCGTGAGCTACCTCACATGATCGAGATCACCTTATTGTAATGCTACATGTTGTGTTTGGTGGGATCCGATGAATGTTGAATGCTATGTTTTCTGATTATCAATCTATCATGTTATCTTCATGCTTATGTTATTTATGATCTTGCATGCTCTCCGTTATTAGTAGATGCTCTGGCCAAGTAGATACTAGTGACTCCAAGAGGGAGTATTTATGCTCGATAGTGGGTTCATGCCTTCTTTGCATCTGTGCTCGAGTGACAGAAACGTGACGGATGGAGGATGTGTTGTTGCCATTAGGGAGAAAACAACGATGTTTACTTCGCTTACATTGTTTACATTGCACACTTTTCTTACTGCAATTATCTGTTGCTTGCAACTTAATACCCAACGTTTGTTCGGAGGGTGGATTATTACTCATAGATGCAGTTGGATGACGGTCTATGTGTTTTATTGTAATGTCCGCATGAATCACATAGTAATATTTATGTCTTGCATATGCACTACGGTGCAGCCTTCATTTCTATCAATTTCTCAGCTGTAATTTGTTCACCACACATATTATTTATTTTCTATGGAGAGACACCACTAGTGAACTGTGGACCCTTGTCCATTTTCTCATAACTATAATACAACCACTACAATTACTGTTTTCTTATTGTTCTCATACTATTTTCCACACCATACGTTTAACCTCTTTGTGTTCAGCAAAACCGGTGAGATTGACAACCTCACTGCTTCGTTGCGACAAAGTGATTTGATTGTGTTGTGTAGGTTCCACGTTGTTGTTGAACCGGTAGTGCGCCCTACCATCTCAACTGCATCAACCTTGTGAAGTTACTCCTTCCTCCTACTGGTCGATTCAACCTTGCTTTTTTTCTGAGGGAAAACTATTGTTGTGCTCATCATACCTTCCTCTTGGGACTCCCAACGAGTGCAAAATCTGCACCGTCAAGCTATTTTTCTAGCACCATTGTTGGGGAGCCTCAAAGTCATCAAGAAGCAACCACTCCCTTGTCAACTCAGGCACCAGTATTTTTCTGGCGCCGTTGCCCCCGGGAGGAAGAGAATTTATGCAAGGGGAGTCTTTCACTTCCAATCTCTTTACTTTTTTTTATATTTGCTTAGTTTATTTTATTTTATCTTGTTTGCTTGTCTTTATCAAGAACACACAAAAAAATAGTTCTTATTCTAGTTGTAGTTTTTATCTTGTTTCTAGTCTTGCTAAAATAACTACTCCTGAGAACACTAAGTTGTGTGACTTTACTAGCACCAACAACAATGATTTTATTAGCACACCTATTGCTCCACCTGCTCCTACTGCTGATTTTTATGAGATTAAGCATGCACTATTAAATCTTGTTATGAGAGAGCAATTTTCTAGTGTTAGTATTGATGATGTTGCTGCCCATCTTAATAATTTTGTTGAACTATGTGAGATGAAAAAATATAAATATGTAGATGGAGATATTATTAAACTGAAATTGTTTCCTTTCTCTTTGGGAGGGAGAGCTAAAGAATGGTTGTTATCTTTGCCTAGAAATAGTATTGATTCTTAGACTAAGTGTAAGATGTTTTCATTGGAAAATATTATCCTCCTGCTAAGATTATATCTTTAAGAAGTAGTATTATGGATTTTAAGCAACTTGGTAATGAGCATGTTGCTAAAACTTGGGAAAGAATGAAATCTTTAGTAAAGAATTGTCCCACTCATGGATTGACTACTTGGATGATCATCCAAACTTTTTATGCAGAACTGAATTTTTCTTCAAGAAACCTTCTGGATTCTGCTGCTGGAGGAACCTTTATGTCCATGACTTTGGGGGAAGCAACAAAGTTCTTGATAATATGATGGTAAATTATTCTGAATGGCACACTGAGAGGGCTACAACTGGTAAGAAGGTAAATTCCGTTGAAGAAACCTCCTCTTTGAGTGATAGACTTGATGCTATTATGTCTATGCTTGTTAATGGACATGCTCCTATTGATCCAAATAATGTTCCTTTAGCTTCTTTGGTTTCTCAAGAAGAGCATGTTGATGTGAACTTCATTAAAAATAATAATTTCAACAACAATGCTTATAGGAATAATTTTGATAGCAATAATTATAGGCCATATCCTCCTAATAATAATAATGCTTATGGTAATTCTTACAACAACAACAAAAGTGTACCCTCTGATCTTGAGAACATGCTTAAGAATTTTATTAGTACACAAACTGCTTTTATAAATTTGTTGAGGAAAGGTTTGGTAAAATTGATGTTCTTACCTCTAAAGTTGATATCCTTGATCTTGATGTTGATTTTCTGAAACTAAAGGTTATGACTCATGATGTTAAAGAAATAAAAACTTTAAATTCCATCCAAATTTGAATTCATGATAATGTTAGGATGCTAGCTGAATTGCATGCGAGATGGCAAAGAGAAGATGAAATAGTTAGAAAGAATAATGTAGCTAATGTTTTCACCATTACAACCACTAGTAAAACTGAAGCTTCTCATGCTAGTAAACCTTCTACTATCAATGGTAAAGTAATTGGTGTTTGCAATATTCCCACTTCTGCTATGAAAAATGCAAAACTGCTAAAAATGTTCCTGATAAAAGTACTGAAATTTTTAGAAACATGGGAGACAATGGTCCCATTACCTTTGATAAAAATGATCTTGACTTTGATGATTGCAACATAACTTAAGTGATTAATTTCTTACAAAATCTTTCTAGCTGTCCTAATGCTAGTGCTATGAATATGGCTTTCACAAAACATATTACAAATACTCTCATGCAAATTAGAGAGGATGAATTAAGATGTGAAACCTCTATCCCTAGGAAGTTATATGATGGTTGGGAACCCATCATTAAAATGAAACTGAATGATTTTGATTGCATTTCTCTATGTGATCTTGGTGCTAGTATCTATGTTATGCCTACGAGACTTTATGATATGCTTGATTTACCACCATTGGAACCCTGTTATTTGGATATTCGTCTTATTGATAATGTTAGAAAGAAACCTTTGGGGAGAGTTGATGATGTTCTTATTATGGTTAATAATAACCTTGTCCCTGTTGATTTTGTTGTCTTGAATATTTAATGCAATGCTTCTTGTCCAATTGTTTTGGGAAGACCTTTTCTTAGAACTGTTGGTGTTGTTATTGATATGAAAGAGGGGAATATTAAATTTCAATTCCCACTCAAGAAAGGTATGGAACACTTTCCTAGAAAGAGAATGAAGTTGCCTTTTGATTCTATTATTCTAAGAAATTACAATTTGGATGCTTCTTCACTTGAAAACACGTGAACCCACTTTTCCGGACCTAGCTAAAAGGCATTAAAGAAAAGCACTTATTGGAAGATAAGCCATGGTTTTATTTTTGCTTCGTTTTTCTCTGTTTTCTTTGAGTCAAGGGGTTGTATAATTCTGTAGCAACTCCTTCATATCTTTATTTTCTTGTATTTGTTTTGCCAAGTAAAGTTTCTAACGAAAGTTGGAGTTGGTTTTGGATTTTTGGGCAGGAAACAGATTTGTGCTGTCCACCGTACAAAATCGTATAAAATCCACAAAAAATCAGAATGACCTGAAATTTTTTGCACTTATTACTCAGATAATTCCGAAACTTTTTCGTTCTTTAATTTTTTCGACATGAGCAACATAAGTTTCCCGAAAAAAATCGTCTTTAAAGACTGTTCTGGTTTTGGCAGATTCTGTCATCTTTCTTGCATTTGCTCTTTTATGATGCCAAGTGGATTTCTTTGCTTCACAAAACATCAGGGGCTATAGATAATGTTTAAACTATCAATAGAACTTGTGCCCATACATAACCCATGATTTTTTTATTGTTGCACTAAACCTCTAATGTGAATTACTCTTTGAGTGTGGTGTGAAGGAAGTTTTCAAGGGTCAAGAGAAGAGGGTGATATAATGTGATCAAGAAGAGTGCAAGGTCAAATCTTGGGGATAACCACGTGGTTCATCTTAGAAAATTCTAAGAATACTCAAACATCTAAGCTTGGGGATGCCCAAGGCATCCCCTTCTTTATCAACAATTTATCAGTTCACTTCTAGTGAAACTATATTTTTATTCAGTCACATCATATGAAATTTACTTAGAGCACATGTTTGTTTTTTCTTTTGTTTTCTTTTTTTCCTTGCTGCAATAAACATCATTGGAACCTAGCATCCTTGTTTGGGAGATAGAGACGCTCTGCTTTTTCGTTTGAATACTCGTTATGCTCGTATTCTTAGTTTTTCTTCTAGCTGCTGCAAAATTCATGTTTAGCTCCTGTTTTGTTTTCATGCATCTCTATTTCAGAGATGTTAGTTTTACTGCAGTTATGTGAGTATTCTCTTGGTTTCTTGTTGTATCATTTAGAGAGTTTTTGTTAAAACATATTTTGTATGGTGCTTGTTGGAACTAGAAAATGCTACGTGTGGTAGATGGTATGACGAAAAAGCTTGCATATTCTTGTAGATCACTAAACTGTTTCACTTGATTATTTGTTGTTGTTTTGAGATATTAATATGCTTAATGATAAACTTGATGGTTTATTAAAGTAAAAACAATTAATGGTTGGTCTAAAAGCTTGAAACAGTTCCATACTCAAATAACCAGTTGATAGGACAATGGTATATGACTTCCTTTGCTGATAGAAATCGTAATGTCTTTTTATTATGCGCTATGGTCGGGGTAGCTAACAGTGACTTGTCACTGCCACGGACCCTCTTGGAGTGATTTTCATTATGCCTTGTGAGATCATGATTTTATTTGGAATTTTTTAACTTGTGAGTTCTATGTTGCGGTTTTCTGGCACTTCCACCATCCATATTTGCTAGCCTCTTCGATACTGTGCATTGCTCATTCTCACATTGAGAGTTGGTGCAAACTTCACCAGTGCATCCAAACCCCGTGGGAGAACTTTGTTCTTTTACACATAAGCCAAAAATTATCTTCCTCAAAACAACCACCATACCTACCTACCATGGAATTTCCATAGCCATTCTGAGATATATTGCCATACAACATCCATCATCATTATGTTACTTGTCATGCTTCATTGTTATTTTGCATACTGCTACACTGGCAGGAGCATTCAGCTTTATTTACATCAGAGATATTTCAGTTTGAGTAATGAGTACTAAAAGTGTGATGATTCGTTGTAAAATAGTGTGTTGCCCCTACCAGTGAGGTTATATAGATTAAAAACAAAAAGAAAAAGAAAGAAAAAGGCAAAAGAGAGATATTAAAGAGAGAGGGGGCAACACTACTGTCATTTATTCCATACTTGTGCTTGTTTAGCATCATTACTTTAGTTTGGAGAGAGTTTTCATATTATGACTTGCATAACTATGCGGGGAACTTACATTATAGAACTTGCCTTGTATATTCCAATGATGAGCCTCCTCAAAAGATCTCTAGGTCTTCGTGAGCAAGCAAGTTGGATGCACCCCCACTAGTTCCATTGGGGATCTTTCATACACTTATAGCTCTATGTGCATTCGTTGTGTGGAAATCACTACTCCTTGTGTAACTTCGATTATAAGACTTCCTCTTGTCTAATGATCACTTTCAGTTATGTGAGACTTTCTTCTAATGACCATCCAAACCCCCCATAATGTTCCTTTAGCCACAACATACTGGTTCTAGGAACCAATACAGAACACTTGCTTGTTTTGAGTGCACCGTTATTTGAATGATTTTCCTACGTGCATATTGTTGTCACTTGACTTGATCCTAACAGGAGTTGTTGTGAGAGTTTGATGCCTTGGATGATTACATTGTTGTTATTGAAGCTTAAATCATCTTTAATATACTTTGCACAGTGGATTGTCTTTTAGTATTGATTCATTAAAAAAGTTTTACTTTGTTCTTCCTAATGGTTTATACATTATTATATTTGATATCAACTATAAACCATAACCTTTATTTATTTGATCCTAGTTTACATGCTTTACATTACTATGATGATCAAGTTTATGTTGGTAGCATGTCACCTCAGAAATTATGTCTTTTTATCGTTTACCTACTCGAGGAAGAGTAGGAACTAATCTTGGGGATGTTGATACGTCATAAACCTATCCTTAATTTCAGATGTTCCATGTTGTTATCATGTTATTTGCTACATGTTTGCTATACACTTTATGTCATTTTTATCGATTTCCGGGACTAACCTATTGACAAGATGCCACAGAGTCAGTTCTTTGTTTTCTGTTGTTTTTAGTTTCAGAAAAGATGTTCTAGAAATATTCACGGAATTGGAAAATTCGAAGCCCGGAAGTCTTAGAAATCCTGAAGGTTCCACGGAGTCCCGAAGAGGCCCGGAGAGGGGCCACACCATAGGGCGCCGCGCCCCCGAGCTGCGCCTATGGGTGGTGTGGGCCCCTCGGGCGTCCACCGCCATCGCCATTTTGCCTATTTATTCCCCCTTATACATCAACCCTAAATATATACCACTTCTTCCTGAGAAACACCCAAGGCCGCCGTCATCGTCAACCTGAGAACGGGAGGGTTCTGAAGCTCTCCACGGCACCCTGCCGGGAGGGAAATTCATCACCGGAGGGGTCTACACCACCATGCCCTCCTCCGAAGTGATGTGTGAGTAGTTCATCTCTGGACTATGGGTCCATAGAAGTAGCTAGATGGTTGTCTTCTCCATTTTATGCCTCATGCTTAGATCTCATGAGCTGCCTCACATGATCAAGATCGCCTTATTGTAATGCTACATGTTGTGTTTGCTGGGATCCGATGAATGTTGAATGTTATGTCTTCTTATTATCAACCTAGCATGTTATCTTAATGCTTATATTATTTATGATCTTACATGCTCTCCGTCATTAGTAGATGTTCTGACCAAGTAAATGCTAGTGACTCCAAGAGGGAGTATTTATGCTCAATAGTGGGTTCATGCCTCCTTTGCATCTGTGCTCGAGTGACAGAAACGTGACAGATGGAGGATGTGTTGTTGCCATTAGGGAGAAAACAATGATGTTTACTTCATTTACGTTTTTTGCATTACACACTTTGCTTACTACGATTATCTGTTGCTTGCAACTTAATACCCAACGTTTGTTCGGATGATATTCGGAGGGTAGATTATCAGTCATAGATGCAGTTCGATGATGGTCTATGTATTTTGTTATAATGTCCGCATGAATCACATAATAATTTTTATGTATTGCATATGCATTACGGTGCGTCCTTCATTTCTATCAATTGACTAGCTGTAATTTGTTCATCACACATGTTATTTATTTTCTATGGAGAGACACCACTAGTGAACTGTGGACCCCAGTCCATTTTCTCATACTAATAATACAACCGCTACAATTACTATACTGTTTTCCACACCATACGTTTAACCTCTTTGTGTTCAGCAAAACCGGTGAGATTGACAACCTCAATGCTTCTTTGGGGCAAAGTGATTTGATTGTGTTGTGTAGGTTCCACGTTGCTGCTGAACCGGTAGTGCGCCCTACCATCTCAACTGCATCAACCTTCTGAAGTTACTCCTTCCTCCTACTGGTCGATTCAACCTTGCTTTCTTTCTGAGGGAAAACTGTTGTTGTGCTCATCATACCTTCCTCTTGGGGTCTCCCAACGAGTGCAAGATCTGCACCATCAGCTGCCTGCTAGAGAAGGGGAAACATCGCAGGAGGCCGCGAGGAGGAGCTGGAACGACGGTGCGAGAGGATCTTCAACGGCGGCGCAGGAGGGCTCCAATGGCGGCGTGAAGATTTTCGCGAGGGAGAACCCGCCTCTGTCTGCCCAGGTCGACCCGGGGCTGGAATTGAGCCGATTCGAGGTAGTCCTAACCTTAGCCCCCGATTCCATCTCTCTCCTTACTGTTTCCCTCTATTTCTGCGCCCAATTTTTCATCTCCCACCTGTTGCCATCGACCGCTCTATGACTGTGATTCTGCGCTTCGGCGCCTCTCCAGTACGAGGAAGCGGACGCGGAGAAGAAAGCTGCCCGCTCAATTGCGCTTATCGCCTAATGGGCCGCACATGCCTATTTCTGCGTGTTTAGGCACCGCTACACTCGCTTTCACGCTTAAGCGACCGCTTTTTACCGCCTTTTTTAACATTGCATAATGCACAAGCGGCGGCTAGGAAAGATGTGGAGAGAGAATTTGGGATTTTGCAATCCCAATTTTCTGTTGTGAAAGGACCGGCTAGATTTTGGGATCAAGAAATATTTTGGTATATTATGACCGCTTGTGGGATCATGCATAACATGATCATATAGAACGAGCGTGAACAAGATGTACATTATTCCATCTACGAGTTGATGGGACAGTCGGTGCGGGTGAGAAGGAAAGAAGAGCGAGTTGCACGCTTCACTACATCCTACCATGTCATTCGTCACAATGAGGTGCATGACGATCTTCAAGAAAACATCATGGAGGAGTGGTGGAAATGGTATGGACAACAAGCCCACTAGTTTGTTTGTATTGTTGATGAATAATTTGTTGTATTGTTGAAGGACTATTTGTTGTACTGTTGAACTATTGTTTGTATTTATATCAACTATTTATTTGTGTGGTAATAATAATTAAACGATATTTTTCTTTATTTTTCTATGTGTGTTTGATCTGTTTTGATCTATGTAGTTGGTTGTTTTAGATTTGTGCAGGTGCGCGCGCACCATTTTGCGGCGCATGGAAAAGCCCCAACCAGTGCATCGCCTAATTTTGGCGCATCTGAAATTGTTGCCGCCGAGCGCGCGCTGCAGACTATTTTTATCACTAATATGGCGCTGCAAACCAGTTTTACAACGCGCAAGTTTAGTGCGACCGCTAGAGATACTCTTACTACTTCGGGTTTGAAGAGGATAATCCAAAGATATCCCCTACCAACCACCTCATTTTTTTCTAGATTAAAAACTCTACCCCATGCTAGTGTGTTGGGAGGAAAGAGTATTTGTGGGGATTTGTGGAACCGATGGAAGCAAAATTTTCACAAAATACCCTCACATCCCCAAATCCCCTAGGGGATGAAAATACACTGCTAGTAAACAAGGCCTTATAGGGCCGGAATTGGGACGCGGAGGGATTTTCTACTTTACTGAAGAAAACGGAGAGATAGAGGGGATTCGGGTTTGTAATGGTGCCCCAAGTTTCAACCACCTTTTGTTTGCAGATGACTCACTGTTACTTAGAGTAACTCTAGTAGATCCACTATATCTGCGTCCGGGAAAAGACCGACACAGGATTCGGGAAAACCCTTTTGCGGGATGGAGTAAGTCGCGGAAAAACAGATCACGTAAACCGTACGCCAAATTTAAATTGAAGTTTCATGCTACTTTTCTCTAGCGATCACATCAACACATTGAAGTCAAGAAACTGAACATCGTATAGCACAACATCCAAGTTCAGAGAAACTAAATACAAACTAGCAATAAAATCGAAACATCAGAGTTTGGAGGAACTCATCGGGGCCACCAACGGTCTTCTTCAGCGCAGGTCTTCATTTTCACCACCTGATTCCGATGTTGTGCATGCTAGTGGACTCGCAGACTGTCCAGTCCATCCCGTCCTCCTCCTTTTGCGACGACGAGTCTCTCCTCCATCTTCTTCTCCATCCGCGAGCGCTTTCTCCGCGGCCGCCACCTCCTCGTCAGCTGCTTTGGTGCGGTGGCGTGTCGGATAGAGCACCTTCAGCGGCACGTACTGCATGGTGATGAACTGGACGAGGGTGCCACTTTCGTCGCCGCCGCCCATGACTGTCACCTCCGCCTGCCATGGGTCTTCCTCAATGGCGATGGGTCGGACGTGGAAATCCTGGCCTCCGCGTCGTCCCTCCCCAATACAGGAGCAACTAGAGGTACGTACCATGGGTGTTCCTGGTCGGGGATGAGGCCCGCAAACCTGCGGCCCTTCAGCTTGCCCCGTTTCAAGGAGGCGGCCGAGTAGTGGCAGCGCGCCTCCTCTTCAGCGGGAGACATTGGGAACCCATCGGCCTCATTGCACAAGATATCATACCTATTCCTTTGCATGCTTTCATTGCCCACAAACATGGTGACGAGAGCATAGGGCCGAGACTCCTCACTGGACCAGAGACTCCAGACACACTCTGGACACTCTCCGTACCCATGCTAGTGTGTGACACCTCCTTGACTTGGCGCTAGAAAAACATTTAGGGCAGAGACTCCGCTCCGCTAAGCCGAGACTTCGGCTAGTCCGGAGACTCCACAGAGCTTCCGTCATTTCTTCTTAGCGAAACGCGGAGGGTTTCTGAGGTGCAGCGAGCGCAGTGGAGCAAGCGGAAGTCCGGAGACTCTAACCCCTGCGCCTTGGAGACTCTGGCCTGGACCGGAGACTACGGGAAGTCTCCGGACACTCTCCGGAGGGAGTCTAGTGGGTGACACCACTTGTACACACCTTCTTCTTCGTAGGAAAATCCTGACACCGGAGACTCCGGTCTGGGAGACCGGAGAATCCGGCCTGGAATAAAATCCAGCATCTCCAACATGTGTAGTTCTCTCTAATCTTTTTGGAGACCACACCACCATTAGTAATTTTATCGATTGGCCCTGAATCATCAACACACGTTAATAAATATATTTGTGTTGTTAACAAACACACAAAACAAGATTTAGGAGAAATTGAGCTTTCAACTTCCCCTAAGTCCTTCATGGAAAAACTATTTTTCAATGAGGTCTTAAAGGACTCGAGCAGGAATGTCATTTCTAATAAGTAGTATGTCATCCACATATAAGATTAGAAATACAAGCGAGCTCCCACTTTCTTTCTTATAAACACAAGACTTTGATTCGTTTTTGACGAAGCCGAAACCTTTGACTACATCATCAAACCGAATGTTCCAACTCCGAGATGCTTGCTTCAACCCATAAATGGGTTTTTGAAGCTTGCATACCTTTCCATCAATTTTAGGTCGACAAAACCCTTGGGCTGCATCATATGCACGTCATTGGTTAGGTTTTCATTTAGGAAAGCCGTCTTGACATCCATTTGCCTATCTTCTATATCAACATCACCAAATTCTTTAAGCAAAGTTTCCAGAATAAAAATTCTCTTTTCAGTGTCCTCAACATCATTTAGGTTAAGAAACATTTGCTGGATTATGGCGTTAAGGTTAACAAACCGAGCCTCTAACATGTGAACTAAAGAAGTTGCAACAGTTTCATAATCTGGAGCAAGTTCTACTATGGATCTATCCTCAAAATATTTATTCTAGCTAACATAATTAAAGAATTCTTCAATATTATCCTTTCCAATTATAGAACCACTACCTATTAATAAGTCTTTCAGGGTGATCTTAGGGAGCAACATGATGAATAATAAAAGATAGGGTAACAAAAATAACAACTAGAATAAGAACTATTTTTTATGTTTCTGATATAGAGAAGCAAACAAGAAAAAATAAAATAAACTAAGCAAAACAAAAACAAAGTAAAGAGATTGGAGGTGAGAGACTCCCCTTGCAGAAATCCTCTTCCTCCCCGGCAATGGCGCCAAAACAAGCTTGATTGTCTGTGGGCACACGTTCGTTGGGAGACCCCAAGAGAAAGGTACGAAGAGTAAAACAACAAGTTTTTTCCTCAAAAAGAAACTAAGATTGAATCAACCATTAGGAGAAAGAAATCACTTCAGAAGGTTGTTGACAGCTGATGTTCGCAGGGTGCACTACCAGGCTCAACAGGAACATGGAATTTGCACACAACACAACCAAGATACTTTGCTCCAACGAAAAGTGAGGTTCTCAATCTCACTGGTTTTGCTAGCACAAATGATTAGATGTATAATGTGGAAAATGGTGCTTGTTTGCAGTAAATGAAAAGAGAACAATGATGGCACTGAATGAAAAGGAAACAGTGATTGCAGTGAATAAAAGGGAAACAATGTTTGAAGTGGTTGTATTATTAGTGTAAAAGAATGGTCTGGGGTCCACAATTCACTAGTGGTGTCTCTCCGTAACAAATAGATAACATGCTGGGTAAACAAATTACATCTGGGCAATTGACAGATAAAAATGGTGTACCGTAGTGCATATGCATGACATGATTATTACTATGTGATTCATGCGGGCATTACAACATAATTCATAGACCGTTATCCAACTGCATCTATGACTAATAATCCATTCTCAGAGCGTAATCCAATCAAACTTTGGGTATTAAATTGCAAGCAACATATTATTGCCTTAAGTAAAGTGTGTAATGTAAACAATGAAAACATTATTGTTTTCTCCCTAATGGCAACAACACATCCTCCATCCGTCACGTTTCTGTCACTCGAGTACAGATGAAAGGGAGGCACAAACCTACTATCGAGCATAAATACTTCGTTTTGAAGTTACAAGCATCAACTTGGCCAGCGCATCTACTAGTAACGGAGAGCATGCAAGATCATAAATAACATAAACATGATAGATTGATAATCACTTGACATAGCATTCAATATTCATTGGATCCCAGCAAACACAACATGTAGCATTACAAATAGATGATCTTGATCATGTTACGCAGCTCACAAGATCTAAACATGGTAGCATAAAGAGGAAAAACAACCACCTAGCTACTGCTATGGACCCATAGTCCAAGGATAAACTACTCACGCATCACTCCGGAAGCTGGCATGGTGATGTAGAGCCCTCCGGTGATGATTCCCCCTCCCAGCAGAGTGTTGGAGAGAGCTTCAGAACCCTCCCGAACTAGGGTCGACGATGACGGCGGCTACAAAACTTTTAGTGGATGGAGGCTCTGGTATTTAGGGTTAACCCAAGGAGGAGCTTAAATAGGCGAAAGGGCGATGTTGGTGGGTGGCCACACCACCTGGTGGCGCGGCCAGGGCCCCCCTCCGTACTACGTGTACGCGACAAATTTCTAAGACCTTGGGAGTTTGTTTCGTCCAATTTTGAGAATATTTCCAGAACAACTTTTCTGAAACAAAAAACAACAGAAAATATGAACTGGCTCGGTGGCATCTTGTTAATATGTTAGTCCTAGGAAATCCATATAAATGATGTAAAGTCTATACCAAACATGTGGCATATGGCATGAAAACAACATGGAACATTATAAATTGTAGATACGTTTGAGACATATCAAGGTGTAGTTGGCAGACGCCAATGGACAACGTATCAACCCTTGCAACATTTCCGACGCGGAGATCAACTTCTCATTGTCTCACGCTTCTACTCCTTACTAGCCCCTGCATCAATTTGCAAATGTGAGAAACCGATCCGGTATCAAATACCCAAGAGTCAATAACAGAGTCAACGAGAAAAATGTCTATAACATTAGTTACAAGTGTACCTGAGCTAGAAGTCTTACTTCCACTCTTCTTCACAAAAGCAAAGTACTTGCTGCAATTTCTCTTCCAGTATCCAGTATCATGGCAGTAGAAGCACTATGTGTCAGGTTTAGGTCCGTCCTTAGGCTTAGGCTTTGGCTTGGAGATCGAATCTTTAGCCTTCCCTTTCCCCTTAGACTTACCCTGCTTCTTGAAGCTGGACCTATTCTGCACAGCCAACACATGGTCATGCCCTGCACTTTTCTTAGTGTCACTCTCTCTCTCGTCTTGAGCATCCCACAAAGTTCATTAAGGTCCTTCTCCGCCCCATGCATATGGTATTTCGAAATGAAGTTCCCATAACTAGGTGGAAGCGAAGCCAAAATGAAATTTATGGCCAACTTAGGGTCCAATGGAAAACCAAGTTTGTCCAAAGTCTACGCGTAACCAAGCATCTTGATCACGTGCGGCCCTACTGCTCCTCCCTCGGGTATCTTGCATTCACCAATAGCCTTAGAGACATTGAACCTTTCAGTCCTGGCTTGACTCTGGAACATATCCTTCAGCGTAATGATCATATCATACGCTTCCCGACCATCAAATTGCTTTTGAATGTCGGGTTCCATGCATGATTGCATAAGGCATCTAACCTCAAGAGACTCATCACATGCTCACTTAAAGGAATTTCTAACGACATAAGTGTTAGTATCAAGAGGCGCATCTGGATTGGGGTATCTAGAACACTTTCCTTTCTCTCAGCCTCGACAACAGTTCTCAGGTTTCAGATCCAATCCGAACAGTTTGTTCCACTTAACTTTTGTTTTACAAGGATGGATCGCAACACAAACGGGGTGGGTTGGTTGTTACATGCTATTGATCTACAACAGAAAAACATGCAAAAACTAAGACAATAATCTATGACAGAGTAAAATACATTAAACAATTTAACATGGTCTTCTCCCACTAAAACCAACATCCCTCTATGGTACTTAGTGATTCAAGATCCGCAACGAACAAGTCGACTAGTGATGTTTTAATCGCCGCTAAAAGACAAGGTAGATCGGTAAGCAACATTTGATAATCATATCACATATGAATCTTGTTGTTGGGTGACATCTCCATATCAAAACACCAACCTTTATGTCTCAAGGCGCTTAACCGTTAAGATTACCTTGATGAGTTAACCAACGCTTTATGCGCGTAAGCATCAACAGATGGCACCCTGCTGCAACAGTCGTACCACCTAACCGATACAAACCCACCTAGTCAAAAAATTGATGGCGCCCTGCTGCAACAGACCCACTATCAATCGTAGAAGATATGGGATGGTGCAAGTTTTAGTTGGGGGGGGCATGTGAACTTAATATTTGTGAGGGATCGTTCTACTTCTACGAATCTAACATGCATAGGTGTAAAACAACAGGAATAACAATCACATAGTTGTGACACAGTATTGCCCATTTCACATGGTGGTCTCCATTTCCATGGAACCTATCCACCATGATGATCTTCATCTGCATGGTCCATGTGCGCCATCCCTCCGGGTGATGAGTCCTCCGAGAAACTTCTACAAGTTATTACTACTAACAGCTAGAAATGAAGATTACATGGATAGTAGGAGTCATCACAAATCGTCACGCAAGCCGTTGATACAATAAGTGACAACATAATATGGCTCTAGCCGTGTTGACATACTCACGACATGCAGGTCATGAAAATATTACACATATGCATCACATACACATAGGGCCATACCGGTCACAAAATATGCAAAAACGAGTTAGATGTTCTAACGCCGAAATTCGCAATGCCAAAATGTTTGTCTTACAAAAGAACTAGTGGACACCAAAAGGTCGGTGATCCTAAAGTATAAAATTTTGTTATGCAAATTTTACGTCTCACAAACTTTTTCGATCCGAGGTCGTATGCAAAAGTTACACCCGTTTTGAAGGGAATATGCCCGAGAGGCAATAATAAAATGGTTATTATCTTATTCCTTGTTTATGATGAATGTTTATTTCTCATGCTAGAATTGTATTAACCGGAAACGTTGATACATGTGTGCTTAATAAACAAACAATGGTTCCTAGTAAAGCCTCTCTTTTAACTAGCTCGTTGATTAATAGATGATCAAGGTTTCCTGATCATGAACATTGGATGTTATTAATAACGGGGTCATGTCATTAGAAGAATGATGTGAACATATACCCAAAGAGAATATAGCAATGCGATCAAGTCATTTAGTTTACATTGTTATATCAAACACACGAAGTAACTTATTCCTTATACCATGAGATCATGTCAATCACTGATACCGGAAGAGTGCTTTGATGGCATCAAACGTCACACCGTAACAGGGTGACTATAAAGGTGTCGTTGAGTATTCGGAAAGTATTAGTTGAGGATCATGGATCAAGAGTGGGATTTGTCCATCCAAATGACGGAGAGATATACTCTGGGCCCTCTCGGTGATATCACATCGAAACCGCTTGCAAGCACGTGATATGATCACAAGGATGTTATTTCACGGGAACGAGAAAAGAGTACTTGTCGGTAACGAGATTGAACAAGGTATGGTTGATACCAATGATCGAATCTCGGACAAGTAAAATATCGTGAGACAAAGGGAATAGTTCACGGCGTTGTTGGTTCACACGATCACGAGAGTCATCGTTGAATATATAGGAGTCATCACGGATCTCCAGATCCCGCTGTTGATTATTGATCGGAGAGGAGTCTCGATCATGTCTATCTTATTCGCGAACCGTAGGGTGACACACTTAAGGTTCGATGACGCATTTGAGAGGATACGGAATATCGAAGAATATTTTGGACAGCACCGAAATTGTTTCGGGGAAAATTGAAATAGTTCAAGGGGTTTTTCGTCGAATGGTTGTTAATAGAATTAACAAATGATTCGAGGTGCTATATGAAAAAGTTTGTTAATAGAATTAACAAATGCTGAAATAAAGAAATAAAAAGGTTTTATTTATTTATTAAAAGAAAACCTTTGGATTTTCCAAGTGGGAAATAATGGGAAAGTGAGTGGAGGTGAGTGGAGTGTCCACTCACATGATGAGGGAAGAGGTGGGGGCACACCCATGGGCTGGCCGCACCCCCCTTGGGCTGCCTCCCCCCTCTCCTATAAAAGGAGGGTGAGAGCTCTCCCTCCTTCACACACTTGGCCACTTCCCTTTCCCTCCACCCGCTGCTCCATTTCATGGTCTCCGGCTTGGCGAAGCCCTGACCGTGGGATTCTTCACCACCACCACGTCGTCGTGCTGCTGGAGTTCCGAGGGATCCTCTACTTCCGCGCCCCGCTGGAACGAGGGAACGGAGGTCGTCATCAACCGTACGTGTGACCGATCACGGATGCACCGCCGGATTGCGGTGCCCATCTTCTCGCTATCGGGATCGGTGTGAGTACGACTACGCCAACAACGAGATTTGATCTCGTACCACTTTGAGTCTTCGAGGGTATGTGTTCTCCTTAACCCTCTTGTTGCCCGTTGCACTTCGTCTCCTAGATTAGATCTTGGCCTTTCGGGTGTCTCTCGCGTAGGAAAATTTTTGTTTTCTATGCTTCGTTCCCCTTCAGTGGTATCAGAGCCGGATCTATGCGTAGATGTTTTGTACGGGTAGAACACATAGGTGTATGTGGGCGTTGATGATCATGTTATTACCTCCTTGACTATTTTATGATCTTAGTGGCATAGTGGGATGAAGCGGCCCGGACTAACCTTACATGTCCACGTACATGAGACTTGTTCCACAACTGACATGCAACTTGTATTGCATAAGTGGCTTGCGGGTGTCTGTTTCTCCTACTATAGTTAAGATCTAATCTATGAAGGGTTGTTAAAAATGTGTTTATCAACGTTGTGGTTGATGTTCGTAGGTATGAACGGTTCTATCCTCGAAAGCCCTAAGCCACGTAAAATATGCAAAAATAAATTAGAAGCGTCTAACTAGTTTTTGCTGGGCATGTGATGTGATATGGTCAATATTACAAATTCGATTATGAGATGATCTATTTTGTAAATTATTGATATACCGGAAGGTATCCATATGATTGTCTTCTTCTTGATGGACAATCAAGATTGGGTGCCATGGTACTTGGTACCACGCCGGTGGAATGATGGAGATCATACCATGATGCACATGATGGAGATCAAGTGCAAGGAGGACCATATCATATCACGTTATCCTTTCATGTGATGTCTGTGATGTTAATCCTTTTTATGCATCTTGTTTTGCTTAGATAACGATGGTAGCATTATAAGATGATCCCTTTCACTTAATATCAAGATAATAATGTGTTCTTCCTTAAGTATGCACCGTTAAGAAAGTTCGTCGTTTCGAGACACCACGTGATGATCGGGTGTGATAGACTCAACGTTCGCATACAACGGGTGTTTTCAAGCCTAGCATGTACAGACATGGCCTTGAAACACACGCAATACTACGGTTCTACTTGGCGAGCCTAGCATGTACAGACATGGCCTCGGAACACGTAACCGAAAGGTAAAGCATGAGTCATATGGATGATATGATGAACATGTCGATGTTCGCCTTTGAAGCTACATCATCTCACGTGATGATCGGTTTTGGTGTAGTGAATTTGGTTCGTGTAATCACTAAAGACGACTAAGAGGGATGTTGTTTTTGAGTGGGAGTTCATGGTTTAATTTTTGAATTAACTTGAACTTATTTATCATGAACAACCAATCAAAGTGAATTTGCACAAATTGTAGTATTCATTGGCATCTATAATTACCTTACACTTAGATTGTTAATTGAGATATAACTGTTATGATCTGGTAAATACCATTTAAGATTGGTACCGTATTAGTGAAATTTAAAATTGAATCCTATTGTAGATTTTCGGTATTTCCTACCTATCTCCATGTGATTAATGATTGATTGATCTAGAGAGCAACCAATTCCTACTTAGAATCCAGAGTCATGGTTGCTTCCTTATTACTTTATCTTCAAAAGAATGTTTTGTTGATGAAGGTGATTTAGGAACTGAAAAGAGTTGTTTTTAGAAACAATCAAGTGAAAGATATATTGATATCTAGAAACTTATTTGTGGCAACATGACTGAGTATAATTTAGCGTGACAATGTATGCTTATATTATTTGAATATATGCAATGATTGAAGACGCTAGGCGTTTGAATATTTCAAGAAGTTGGGCGCTCAAAATTATCCTCTAAATCCCTTCCTTCGAGCTATAGTAACTTAATCATAAAATTGTTATGATGGGATGGATTAGAAGTATGGGTAAAGTATTTTACCTTACTTGGAAATTGTTAAGAGTGGAATCTAGAAGAATGCTATTAATATGGTGATATTAGTAGAACAATCAAACTCAAAGTATGACTCAATGGGTGATAGTATATGACTAACACGCCAAAGAAAATGAGCTAGTAAGACTAGCATTGTTTGATGTTGAATGATTCTTCTGTAAAGGAAAGGGAATATTGAAAATAGAATTACAAAAAGATATATGGCAGAAAAAGAAGATAACTGGAAAGTCCAGCTCAGGAGTATATGCTTGATATAGAAGTTATAGATGTATTACTAGTTAACAAAGTATTTTTGGGTATTTTGATACCACATTGGTTGGTATGAGTTGTCATACAAAGCAACGCAATGAAAGAAATACAAGGGCCTAAAAGGAACTAGTAATAGATGTGGAATCGATTATGACAAGAACATAAATAAAGTGTTATTGTGTTCATTGTCGTATCGAACCAACCAGTCAAGATTTATTTGAAGAACTTAATAATTTGTTATTTTGTTCTAGTCTTTTGTGAGAACAAATGAGATTGTTCAAACTATGATCATATTCCATAATTGATGGATATGTTAATATAAATCATGTTGGTAAAGTAAACATCTATAAGACTGAATGCTAAACGTTGCAAGACGTAAAAGATTTTCACTTAAATTGTGACACCACCATTTTAGTTCATATCGGAAAGGAAAACATGAAGGAACTCCATATTGATGGACTTCCGGAGTCATTTTGTTTTGAATAAATTGACGCTTGTGAGACCTCTTCCAAAAGATGACTAGAGTTCCGTTCTTAGGCCAAAGTAGAATGGACGACTAATTTAGTGGAGATTATACATATTGATGTATATAGTCCATTATGTGTAGTCATGTATGGTGGATTAATTTTTCCTTCATAAAATTTTGTCGATGATTTAAGTAGATATGTGAGTATATCTATTTAAAGGGAACAGAGTTTGACATTTTGAATTGGTTCAAAAGGTTGTTAATATGAAGCTAAAATCATTGTAACAAGATAATCAAGTATTTATGATTGGATCATAAAGGATAAAGTTTGAGTTACAAGTTTAGCAAAACATCTGAGAAGTTGCAGAATTGTTCTACAACTTATACTTCTCGAATACCCCACATTAGATTGGAGTATTCAAAAGACAAAATCAAACCCTGTTTGACATGGTAAGATTAATAAAATTGCCATTATAATTTTGTAGTTTATACATTAAGGACAACCGTTTTTCCACTGAAAAAGAGCACCATCATGATCCGCTGAAATTGACAACATATAAGATATGGTTTGGGTAGTGACCCGAATTGTCACTTTCTTAAGTTTTGGTATGCATAGCATGTGTAAAATGTTTACAACCAAAATAGGATAAATATATGTTTATAAGGTTATCCCAAAATAAAACATTGGGTATTTCTCCTATCGCCGAACCAAAAGACAAATGTTGTTTGTCAGAAAGGGTTGATTTCTCGAGAAAGTAGTTCTTGCGAAACAAGTGAGTGGGAGCACAGTACAAACTCAACGAGGTTAGAAAATCTTCGTTATCATGTCAAGAGTAGCGCAGCACTGGAAGTTGTTCCGCGGTTTACTATTTTGACTAAGTAGAAGACACTACAAATGTTGTAGATACTTCAAATGAGTTTGCGAACTGTACCAGAAAAGTCCAAAAACTTTGTACTTAGAACAACTTGTGGTTTAAGTGTAAAGTGTTGTTTTGACAACAAAAGGACCTGTACCTTATAAAGGAAGCAAATGATGGGCCCTGACTTCGTAAAATTGACTATGAGTCATTATATCCGCCATAGTATCCTTGTATGAATATCAAGTATGTGACTTGGTAGTCCTTTCGATAGGCATGATGCCTAGCGATAGCAAAAGGGTCTATATAGCGACAAAGACATGGATTTTACATCTTATTAAAATTGTACTTATCGAAAAGTTGTTTTCGACGAAGTTCAAAGAGTTAACTACTACAAGATTTTGATCTTCCATAGTGATGCTTTAGTCTTTGCGGATAGTTCTAGCAAAAGGTTACATATTATGATATGGCAGTTGAATAACAAAACCAACTCTCCTCTCAAGGAAGTTTTATCAAGGATGTGTACTTGACACAGTCTGAGAGTTTTGTAAAATTCAAAAAAAAAAGGTTGCTAGAAAGGTATGCACACTTCAATGGTTGAAGTGAGCATAACGAAGTTGAAATCTTTACCTTAATGAAGTTATCAAAAGAGTTTGATTCCATCATGAACGATAAAGATGCTTGTAAAGTTACAAGAAATTAAGTGGGAGCGCTATGACATATTTCCAATACTTTATGTAGATGACATATGGTTGATTGGAAAATATGTATTTTAAATTAACACGGTTAAGATTTTCATATTGATGAAAGGCTTGGAAGATATTGGGCATCGATGTCTATAAAAGATGGATTCAAGCGCCTGATATGATTGAAGCCAAATTACATAGATGAAATATTGAAGTAAGTCAATATAAAATTGATAAGAAGGAGTTCTTGTCACATGGAAAATAATTGAGCAAGATTCATGTGTTTTGACACATGATGAGCATCATTGAAATTGAGATTTCTAAGTCATGTTTCCATGCTATGTACACAACCAGATGAGTCCTATGCTATAAAATGTTATAGTAGGATAATTCATATGATGATTAGACAACAGTGGGAGAGATCCTTGTGTCATTTTAGAAATGCTAAGGATATGTTTTCCTATATAGTAATGACAAAATATTAGTTGTAATATGTTACACTAATAGTCTTGTCATTTATTCAAATAATTTTATCTCAATTAAAATATGTGATGAAGGGTAGCACAATAGGATGGAAGAAAGTTCCATGCTGGATTTGAAAGAGTTTCAAAATTAAAATATTGTGACAGATACTACAACAAAGGCTAAAGTATATCGTTGTGTTGACAACTGATAATAAGCGTATTTTGTGTCAAGGAGTTCTTTATTGAACTTGGTGAATTTCCAAGAATGCTGAAACTATGAAGCTACATTTTCACAATGTTAGTAACATCAGTTTAAGCTGAGGAATTAAGGTATCACCGGAACTTGGTGAGTTTCCAAGAATGCTAACACTATGAAGCTACATTTTCACGATGTTAGTGACATCAGTTTAAGCTGAGGAATTAAGTTTCCACCAATTGACCATATATATACAAAGCCATCTCATTAGAGAATGAGTGATGCGTGTAGACGCAAAGAACATGCAAATACAATAGGACCTGAACAGTTCAGATCTTTTTGATGATGTTTACCGCATGCGAAGCATGGTAATAACACTGGTACGCCATATGTGTTAAGTGCTTACATACTAGATTATTGACTCTAGTGCAAGTGGGAGACTGAAGGGAATATGCCCGAGAGGCAATAATAAAATGGTTATTATCTTATTCCTTGTTTATGATGAATGTTTATTTCTCATGCTAGAATTGTATTAACCGGAAACGTTGATACATGTGTGCTTAATAAACAAACAATGGTTCCTAGTAAAGCCTCTCTTTTAACTAGCTCGTTGATTAATAGATGATCAAGGTTTCCTGATCATGAACATTGGATGTTATTAATAACGGGGTCATGTCATTAGAAGAATGATGTGATGAACATATACCCAAAGAGAATATAGCAATGCGATCAAGTCATTTAGTTTACATTGTTATATCAAACACACGAAGTAACTTATTCCTTATACCATGAGATCATGTCAATCACTGATACCGGAAGAGTGCTTTGATGGCATCAAACGTCACACCGTAACAGGGTGACTATAAAGGTGTCGTTGAGTATTCGGAAAGTATTAGTTGAGGATCATGGATCAAGAGTGGGATTTGTCCATCCAAATGACGGAGAGATATACTCTGGGCCCTCTCGGTGATATCACATCGAAACCGCTTGCAAGCACGTGATATGATCACAAGGATGTTATTTCACGGGAACGAGAAAAGAGTACTTGTCGGTAACGAGATTGAACAAGGTATGGTTGATACCAATGATCGAATCTCGGACAAGTAAAATATCGTGAGACAAAGGGAATAGTTCACGGCGTTGTTGGTTCACACGATCACGAGAGTCATCGTTGAATATATAGGAGTCATCACGGATCTCCAGATCCCGCTGTTGATTATTGATCGGAGAGGAGTCTCGATCATGTCTATCTTATTCGCGAACCGTAGGGTGACACACTTAAGGTTCGATGACGCATTTGAGAGGATACGGAATATCGAAGAATATTTTGGACAGCACCGAAATTGTTTCGGGGAAAATTGAAATAGTTCAAGGGGTTTTTCGTCGAATGGTTGTTAATAGAATTAACAAATGATTCGAGGTGCTATATGAAAAAGTTTGTTAATAGAATTAACAAATGCTGAAATAAAGAAATAAAAAGGTTTTATTTATTTATTAAAAGAAAACCTTTGGATTTTCCAAGTGGGAAATAATGGGAAAGTGAGTGGAGGTGAGTGGAGTGTCCACTCACATGATGAGGGAAGAGGTGGGGGCACACCCATGGGCTGGCCGCACCCCCCTTGGGCTGCCTCCCCCCTCTCCTATAAAAGGAGGGTGAGAGCTCTCCCTCCTTCACACACTTGGCCACTTCCCTTTCCCTCCACCCGCTGCTCCATTTCATGGTCTCCGGCTTGGCGAAGCCCTGACCGTGGGATTCTTCACCACCACCACGTCGTCGTGCTGCTGGAGTTCCGAGGGATCCTCTACTTCCGCGCCCCGCTGGAACGAGGGAACGGAGGTCGTCATCAACCGTACGTGTGACCGATCACGGATGCACCGCCGGATTGCGGTGCCCATCTTCTCGCTATCGGGATCGGTGTGAGTACGACTACGCCAACAACGAGATTTGATCTCGTACCACTTTGAGTCTTCGAGGGTATGTGTTCTCCTTAACCCTCTTGTTGCCCGTTGCACTTCGTCTCCTAGATTAGATCTTGGCCTTTCGGGTGTCTCTCGCGTAGGAAAATTTTTGTTTTCTATGCTTCGTTCCCCTTCACGTTTTACCGGGGCTGTTTATTTCTGCAAATTCCCCGAAACTGGCTGCAGCTCCAATCTGTCACCCCGCTCATCTGATGCACATCGTATATGATATAGACTCCGATTCGACCAATCATATTGATCTTCGCGTGCTGCAATTGGATTTACGTGTCACAGTGTGCCCCGATGGCGGAAATCGGTCGGTAGGGGTATGTCGTTCGACGACCTCTCGCATCACGATCACGAAATCCAAATCACAGATCGAAACATCTACTCAATACAATCGATCACATCGATCATACCCCATCGACATAACACATATGCAAACGATCCGAATCTATAACTAGGCAACATCGACTCTGATACCACTGTAGGAAAACAGGGTAGCCTACACTAGCGCGAATCAAAATTTCTACCGCGTCAACCAAAATCTGCTGGAAGGTATAGATCACAAGATTACCACTAGACGCGTTGTGCCGATTTCGGTTAAGAGGCTCGGGGTGATGTCTACGCATGCTTCTATTCTTGTAGATAGTGTTGGGCCTCCAAGTGCAGAGGTTTGTAGAACAACAACAAGTTTCCCTTAAGTGGATCACCCAAGGTTTATTGAACTCAGGGAGGTAGAGGTCAAAGATACCCCTCTCAAGCAACCCTGCAATCAAGATACAAGAAGTCTCTTGTGTCCCCAACACACCCAATATACTTGTCAGGTATATAGGTGCACTAGTTCGGCGAAGAGATAGTGAAATGCGAGTAATATGGATGGTTATAAGTAATAATGGCAATCTGAAATAAATATGACATCAAGCAAACATGTAGAACAGGCGGAAAACGGTGTTTCAATGCTTGGAAATAAGGCCTAGGGACCCTACTTTCACTAGTGGACACTCTCAACAATGAAAACATAATTGAACTAATAAATACCATCTCTTCACTATGCTACTCCAAACCACTCTCAGGTCGAATAACAACACCAATCCATGCGTAGGGCTTTAACAACACTCCTCAGAGTAAGAACTTTCCCAACTAAGTAAACCCCACTCTATCACCATGGGACCCAGATGGTTCCACGCAAACACCACAATTTCATAGGGTTATCCAACACAAAATATAAATATAATGCTAAACCACACGGTGCACACACTGTCACCTTTACACCGTGATCAAAGTGTTTACGGAGATCTCATACCAAAAACCTCTTGAGTAGCATAATATACGAAGAATAATATCTACGAATTCAACTAGATTACAAAGCTCACAATCACATATCGATCACACCATGGGAGAGAGAGATGAAACACATAGCTACCGGTAGAGCCGTCAGCCTCGGGGGAGAACTACTGCCTCCCCATCATAGGAGACAACAACGACGATGAGATGGTTGTGGAGTCGATGGAGATGGCTTCCTGGGGCACTTCCCCGTCCTGGCAGGGTGCCATAACAGAGATCTGTCCCCTGAAACTTGTCGCTGGCGGCGGCGGAGCTACGGATGTTTTTGGTGGAAAAGGCCGATTGATTTAGGGTTTTCCCTTGGAGGAGTATAAATAGGCGAAAGGGCAAAGTCCGTGGAGCCCTGGGGGCCCCACACCACCCCCCGGTGCGGCCAAGGGGGGCGCCGCCCTTTGGTGTGGGCCCCCTGAGTCCCCCCCTCCGGGTCTCTTCGGGATTCCGTGGAACCTTTGGGAATTCTAAGACTTCCGGGCTTCGAATTTTCCAATTCCGAGAATATTTCCATAACAACTTTTCTGAAAACTAAAAACAGCAGAAAACAGGGAACTGGCTCCGTGGCATCTTGTCTATAGGTTAGTCCGGAAAATCGATAAAAATGACATAAAGAAGGGAGAAAACATGTACAAATTGGCATAATATCATCATGGAACATCATAAATTATAGATACGTTGGATACGTATCAAGCATCCCCAAGCATAGTTCCTACTCGTCCTCGAGTAGGTATACGATGAAACAAAATAATTTCTGGGGTGACATGCTACCACACAAACTTGATCATAATATGTAAAAGCATATGTAAGATAAGACCATAGAACTTTAACACAAACATGATAAATAGAACTTTAATAATGAAGCATAGCAATCACTTTGCATCATGAGAAGTAACCCAATAAAAGATCATGAATAACAATGCAAAGAAAGATATACGTTTGTTTCAAGTATAAAGAAAGCATGCAAAGTGGTATTTCGCAAGTCCTTAAGAGTGGGACAACACATAAATGCCAGGACACTTTCAAAGTTCACGAGGAAGACTAGAACAAATAGTTGGAGAACAAGCAATACCACATCATGAATCAATTAATAATGTTTCTGGGATAAATGCACATAAAACTCAGAATGGCAAAATTGCTCTCTCAACTCCGCATAAAGTTAGAAGATGGAGACTCAACATAAAAGTAAAAGAAAGGCCCTTCGTAGAGGGAAGCAGGGATCACTCATGTGCTAGAGGTTTTATTTTATTAAAAAGAGGTATTAAAAACTTGACACTCCTCCCATCCATCTTACACAAACCATGGCTAACCGAATCCTCGGGTGCCTGCCGATAATCACATACCGTGGAGGAGTGCCTATATTTTAAGAGAGGTGTATGCTAGTGTCAACGAATGGTAAATAGAAAACACAGTATGTCACAAGCGAGCTAGATTTCACAAGAGCGGATCCCATGTGAAGGACGCAACTGGTGTAGAAGGTCATCCCTCTTTCTCTTTTGTTTACACAATTATGCTTTGACTGATAAATCAGGGGAAAAGTGAAGATAATTTGTTTGCGTTCATTTGGGGCTGGGCACCCCGCGGTCAGCTCTTCTATCAATTGGATAAGCGGATGAAGCCACTAGTCCAGGGTGTGAAATCCAATCAACAGGTGAGATAAAGATTCTCTATTTACGTCCTCATGAGCAAAAACAGGAACACAAAACATGAGTAATTTTAAAAGTTTTAAAGGTAGCACATGAGCAATTTACTTGGAGTGGAGGTAAATACCACATGTAGGTAGGTATGGTGGACACAATGGGAAAATTTTGGTTTTAGGGAGTTGGATGAACGAGTAGAATTCCATACTCAGTACAGGTGGAGGCTAGCAAAAGACTGAGAGGGACAAATCAAGAGAGCACAAGAGCCATAATCATGCATAGCGACATAAACATGATTAATCAAAGCATAAGTGGTATCACAAATTCTATAAATAAATGATCATGGAGGCTATTCGTGACTGTTTCGTAGTCATAAACACGGTGTGAGCATGTGCCAAGTCAACCAAATAAAACATTCAAAGGTGAATACCACAAATTATGCTTTTATATGACAAGAACAACTCATGATTATTTCAATGGCATATTAAACACTCTAGCTATTTGAGGCTAATCATGCTACTCAATAACCACAAGGCTTCAAAACTAAAATAACATCTAGCATGACATGAAAAAGTTCTAGACACAGTCTATACAAGCTTCTACTTGCATCGTTGTAAATTCTACCTCAAGCAGCAGTTTCTTTTCCCAACAAGCACCATACAAGATATGCTTTAACAAAAAATACTCTACATGATACAACAAGAAAACATGAGATTACTCACATAGCACTAATAAAACTAATAGCTCTGGATAAGAGATGCATGAAAACAAAGGCTAAACGCAGTACTAGCAAAAAGTGAACACTCACGGAACAATAAGAATGAAAACTAGAGTGTTCTAAGCAATAAAAACGGAGCGTGTCTCTCTCCCACACAAGTATGATAAGATCCAACCATAAACTACAGAAAAGAAAACTAAACAAACTGAAAGCAAAAAATAAAAGACGCTCCAAGTAAAGCACATAAGATGTGACCGAATAAAAATATAGTTTCACTAGAAGTGACCTGATAATTTGTCGATGAAGAAGGGGATGCCTTGGGCATACCCAAGCTTAGACGCTTGAGTATTCTTGGAATTTGCTGGGATGTACCTCTGGGGAATCCCCAATCTTAGAATTTTCACTCTTCTTGATCACATCATATCATCCTCTTCTCTTGACACTTGAAAACTTCCTTCACACCAAACTTCTCACAATCTTCATTAGCAACGTTAGTGAAATAGAAATAATAAATTCACATGGTTTAGTTTCAAAACAATCCTAACACTCATAAAAACATTATCTACTGTCAAAACTTCTTTTAGAACTCTTTTTCTCAAAAGAACACCAAAACAAAGAGATTAAGATGCAAATGCAATTATTGGCAGAAATCTGTCAAAACAGAACAACAGGTAAATATGATTTTTGTTGAAAATCCTATGTTGCTCAAATCAAAAAGTTGTCAACTAAGAAAAGTTGCGTATATGGCCCAGGATTACGCACAAAAAAACTCAGGTCATTTTGAACTTTTTGCGATTTTATAGGAATTTAACAGCGGAGAGCAGAAATCTGTTTCCTGCCCAGAAATCCGAAATATAGTCTCAACTTTCCACTAGAGGCTTTACTTGGCTCAACAAAGACACAAAAGAAAAGATACATCGGGGCTGCTAAGGATATAGACAACACCCAGGTGCAAAGCACACAGAAAGAAACGACAAAAAACGGGTTCAAAACGGAGAAATAAAACGGGTTGTCTCCCGGAAGCGCTTTTCTTTAACGCCTTTTCAGCTAGGCATGATAATTTGAGAAGATGCTCAAATGAGAAATATTAATTGAAGAAAAAGAGAGCATAAACAAGCATATATAAAACATGTTTATACCTAATACTCTTCCTATGCATTAGTGTCGGGGGGCTACCCCCGAGTAGGGGTAAGGCAGGTGTTGAAATGAAGGTCAAAGTGCTGTTGACCGGGTAGACGGCTACCCGGGTACCTGCTACCCGGAGGATTCTACCCGGACATATTCACTAAAGATCAGGAGAAGATATTGATCAAGATTGTATTCATCCGGGTAGCGATCAAGTGGTCCGAGTAGATGGGCTGCGTTCCTACCCGGGCAAAAAGTCAATGGAGCCGTTCTGACAGGATCCCGCATATCCCGCAGCCGTACCGGCGTGCGGTTCAACTTACTAGGTGCGTGATTATCAGCGACGCGACGTGGTGACAGAGAGGTTGGCACCTGTCTTGTCTTGTCACTGACAGAAGGAACAGGACAGGATGGGGGCCTACACTGTGAGGCTGACAGAGTGGACAGGACATGTCAGCCGTACGGCGCGGCGGCTTCTCAGCGCGAGATCCCGGAAGCGTGCCCTGCGTCACAGTGCTTAAGTCACATCAGTCGTACCTTTTAGTCTTTGTTATTTCGGCTGGGCACCAGTATATAAAGTGCCCTGCCCCCTCCCGCGCGAGGGACGTTGCCTCAGATCGCATTTATTGCAAGAGCCAACACTAGAGCTAGAGAGAATAGCCGAGTGGCTACTCGGCTAAGAGGCAAACTTGTACTGTGGCTACTCGGAGATTATAAATACAGAGAGATAGGCAGGAGTAGGGGTGTTACCTCCACACGAGGGCCCCAAACCTGGGTAGTTCTTGTTGTTTGCAGTGATAGAGATACCTGAGCGCGGCTACTCGCCGTGCGATCCCTCCCCGGATACCTCCAGCGTCCATCGACCCCAACTTTAGCCATCCCATGGCATCTGTCTTCTCCACACCATGACAGTTGGCGCCCACCGTGGGGCCAGCAGCGACGCTGGCTGGGGTTCATATTCGGACGGGACCTGTTTCTGCTTTGGGGGAGCGCGTGGTGTGTGGCCTCGTCCACAGATTCGGCTCCTTCGACTTCGTTACCGACAACGCCGGCGATTTCGGCGGCAGGACCGTGCCGGCAGGCGGCTCGGTGTTGTCCTTCGGTTCGCACCTGGTCTACGTCGCCACCACCGTCATCCGCGAGTTCCCGGAGGAGGTGCTCGTCGCGGAAGATCCTCCTGCTGTACTCGCTGCCCGCGGGAAGCCTTCTGGCTGCTCTGCGGATAGCGTGGAGGTGATGATGATAGGCACGGCTATCGATGCCGGGAAAGGCGCGGCCGCTACCGCGAGAGTCATCGAGGAACCTGTTGGCGCAAGGGTTCACAAGGCTGGGCATGCCACGAGCTAACGAGGCGGAACTCGCCGCCTTGAGGGCGCAACTCGAGCAGCAGCGTCTAGCACTACTCGCAGAGTCCCAGGAGCTGGAGAAGGTTAGGCTTGAGCTTAACCTAGATCAAAATGAGTACAATAGGGCCCTCGGCTTTACTCCTGTTTCTAGGCTGCCTAGCAAGCTAGGCGCTATCCGTCGCAACTTAGGCGCTGAGTTGGATAGAGATGGTAGGGCTGCTAGCCAAACTGCTAGTTTGAACACTGCTACTAGGCCCAAGTATAGCACCCCCGCAAAAACTCTTAGGGCTGCAGAGGCAGTGGCTGCTGAGTTGCCGCATCTCGCTGGCGACGCGCGCGCTAGGCAGCAGGATAGGCTGAATGAGTTCGTGCTAGAGGCTGCCAGGCAGAACGAGGAGTTCCGGAAAGCCAATCCGGGTGTTGGCGCTTCTCAGGTTGTGCATTCGCATGCGGTCAGATCTACGGATCAGGCCTCATCACCGCTTCCTGGCAATGAGAGGGACCAGAGTGTGAACTTTGGGAAGAACAAACAAATGCAGGTGTACGACCCGGCTGTCGCTGCAAAACAGCACGCTGTGCCGCGGCAGCCCGGTTAGAAACACAACACTGGAGGAGCAGGCTATCAAGCCAATAAAGCTCACAGCAAGGGGCAAGGAGGAAACCATGCAGGAACATCGCGGCATCGTGCCGCCAACCCGGTTCAGCCAAGGGTGCGGCAGCCAGCAGCAGTGCAGCCGCAAGTGGTTGAGGCAGCAACCAACTTGGTGGCTCAACTCGGCCCTGTGCCGCAAGATCGCTATGATGATGGGTATTCGGCGATGGGGCTAGCCGGGTACGCTGACCCAAGAGATGTCACTGATCGTTTGGGTGACCGCATGGAGCCCAGCGATGCAAGATACAAGCTGGACCAGATCAATCGGTCTGCGCAGCTCGAGAACAAGGGGCCGCCTGGCCCAGATTGCTTTGGTCGCTGCATCATGGAGGAGCCCTCCGTGAAACAATTTCAGCTGCCTAGGGGGACCAAGTGCTATGATGGCAGCACCAAGCCGGAAGACTGGCTGAGTGACTACGTTACCGGTGTGCACATTGCAGGCGGCAACAGGAGATGGGCTGTGCGATATGTTCCGCAGATGCTGGAGGGCCCTGCTCGGATTTGGCTCAACAACCTGCCTAGAGACAGCATCAACTGCTGGCTAGACTTCTCGGAAGCCTTCGTCAGCAACTTCACCAGCACGTACAAGAGGCCAAATAGGCCGCAGCAACTGTCTGCTTGCAAGCAGCGAGAAGAGGAAACTGACCGCGAGTACCTTACTCGGTGGAGCACACTGAGGAACACCTGTGAAGGTGTGAATGAGTCACAGGCAATCGCCTGGTTTGCGCAAGGCTGTAGGCATGTCAGCATGCTGTGGCAGAAGCTGCAGAGAGAGATGTCGAGTACGCTCGCCGAGACAATCAAGATTGCTGATATGTATGAACTCGGAGACCCTACTCAGCCTCTGCTCGATGTTGAGCCGAGAAGGAAGCACCATGACAGTAGCAGACGCCAAGACTTCAGAAACAAGCGCAGAGGTGACCGCATTGATACTTGGTATGATCCCGAGGAGGTGAACGCTGTGACCCAAGGCCCTGTGGCTGATGGGAGTAGCCAAAGGCAAAAAACTGCTGGAGCCCAATACGGGCAGAACAGAAATCAGGGCCAAGGCATCAAGAAGCCATACAATGTTCCCCAGCAGGGTAGCGGCAACCCGGATTCAGGAGGTGCTCCGAGTTTTATCTTTGAGAACATGAAGGTTGGGCCATGCAGCTTCCATACTCGGCATCCGAGTAGGCCAGCCAACCACACTACCCGGTAGTGCAGCTGGTGGGACCGCATCAAGGATGAAGACGTTGGTCAGCTGCCCCCTCCTCCTCCTCTGCCGCCTGCGAATGCCAATGTGCAGCCTATTCGGGCAGCTGCTCCCAGGCCTGCAGTGAATCCGAGAAGGGAGAATGTGAACCAAGTGGCTCAGGGAGCCAATCGCAACTACAACAACGGCAACCGCAACTTCAACAACAACGGCAACCGCAACTTCAACAACAACAACAACCGCAACTAGAACAACAACAACAGCAACAACAACAACAATGGTGGTGGAGACCGCAACCAGTACCAGGAGCACCATGAGAGCTACATGATCTTCACCACCGAGCCTGATGACAAGCAGTCATTGCACAGGCGTGCGATGGAGGTAAATGCAGTGATCCCGGCTGTGCCTCACTACCTGCACTGGTGTGACCAAGAGGTTACCTGGTCCAGGGCTGATCATCCCAAGGTGATGCCCAATCCGGGTACCTATGCTCTGGTAGTGGATCCCACCTTCTTGGGAACCCAGAAGAATGGCAGGTTCAGCAAGGTGATGATCCATAACGGCAGCAGCATCAACATCATGTATCGGGATACACTGGAGAAGCTTGGCCTCGCCGAGAACATGCTGCTACCCAGCAGGACTACCTTCCATGGCATTGTGTCGGGAGTATCTTGTGCTCCAATCGGCCGCATCTGGGTTGATGTCTGATGCATGTAAAATGCATACATGAACTTTGCATGTTATTACTTGTTTTTCCTACATATTAGCAACTTATATTCATGTTTTATAATGATTTGGGGGATTTTCTGAACAATCCCCCTTCTTTTGGTTCTAACCCTGTTTTTCCAGAAAACGTACTTTTTAGTGTTTCAGACTTTCCGGGAGCTTCGGGACTCCAAAAAGGGCAAGGCCAAAGAGCACGGTTCATAATTTTCGAGACGAAGACCATGAGCCAATGTAGAGGGCCAAAAGGCAAACCAGGTGGAAAAGAGGACCCTCCACGCGGCCAGATTCCTTGGCCGCGTGTGGGGCCCCCTTTTTGCCCCCGTGGCTCCGATGCCGTCGATCTTTCTTCTCCCGAGTGTCTCGTGACCTAAAAACAACTATATAAAGGGTCCCCTGGCCTTTTCGAGAAGGAGGTGGCGCCGAGAGATGAAACCACAAAACAGAGAGACAGAAGGCTGTCGTCGGAGAAGATCGAAGGGGGGAAACGCCGCCGGGATCACCCCCGGAGGGCTCCACCCCCTCTGGCGTGTTCATCATCAACATCTACAGCAAGATCAGCTCCATCTCTCCACTGTAATCTCTTGGCAAACACGATGTATGATGCAATACTATATCCCCTAGATGTATTGCGTCTCCATGTCTATGTTTGAGTAGTGAATTGTTCTTGGCAATGGTGAAATAGTTCGTTGATTGGTTGCATACAAGTTTGTTATCTTCTATGATTGTCTTTATGTACAATATATGAGTGCACGCATATGTTGGGGAATGCATGTAAGGTGATTACCGGTAGCATAATGGAGTGGTGGTGACTTGGGAGTGACAGTAACCTGAGACCAAGCCACAAAGTTAAGTTATGGGGGGATATATATAGGGGACCTTAGAACGTAAGGCTATGGTGGGACTTTATGTCTTAATCAATCTTGTGCAGTCATTTACTTGGCCACATGATCCATCATAAGGGGTTGTAGATCATTTACTTGACTATACCTATTCATGGCTCCTTCCTAGAAGAAACAACTAAGACTAAAACATGTGCTTCACTAATTGTGACAACCACACGAATGAAACACCTATTGCTAGAACACTTGCTCCCTTGAGATACTTGAGATATTTGCTGCTTGATACTTGTGAAACTTGCTTAGAAACTTGCTTTAGAAACTTGCTCTAGGATTACTTGCATTTTAAACTTGCTTCACTAGTTACTAGACAAACCACACTCCACGTCACTTGCTTTTAGTTAGTTAGTTCCTTTTAGTCAAACTTATTGCTTTGCATAAATAGTCATATAAGAGGGTTATAGGGCTTTAGAGAATAGATAGCTTACCTTCAGCTCCTCGTGGGTTCGACACTCAAACCACACTCCACGGCTGGCAAGTTACTCGGCTTCTTGGTATCCAGTCGGGGCATTGAAGCCAATACTTCAAAGATAAAATCTATAGAGAGCATGTCTTTGCTGAGATCACTGAAGGATGTGCAAAAGTTCACCGGATGCTTGGCTTCTCTGAGCCGCTTCCTGGGCAGAATGGGCGAGAAGGCCTTGCCTCTTTACCAACTCATGAAGAAGAATGACAAGTTTGTCTGGACACCGCAAGCTGATGTGGCATTCAAGGAGCTGAAGACCATGCTGGGTAGCGCTCCCATCCTGGCTAGTCCGCTACCCAAAGAGCCAATGTTGCTATACATTGCGGCAACCAACCGGGTAGTCAGTGTGGTGATAGTGGTGGAGAGAGAAGAGGAAGGCAAGACTGTGCAGCGGCCAGTGTATTATCTCAGTGAGGTGCTATCCAGCTCCAAGCAAAACTACCCGCACTACCAGAAGATGACTTACGGCGTATACCTGGGTGCCAAGAAGCTGAAGAATTATTTCCAAGAGCATCCCATCACAGTGGTGAGTACTGCTCTCATCTCGGAGATCATGGGCAACAAGGAAGCAAGCGGCCGGGTAGCCAAGTGGGCAATCGAGCTAGCCGCGTACGCTCCTCTGTACGCGAGAAGAGAAGCAATCAAGTCACAAATTCTGGCAGATTTCTTGGTGGATTGGGCCGAGGTGCAGTATGAGCCTCCCTTGCCGGAAGCCAACTACTAGAAGATGCATTTTGATGGCTCCAAGGTGAAGGAAGGCCTTGGTGCTGGCGTAGTGCTTATGTCACCCAAGCGAGATCAACTCAAGTACGTGCTGCAGATTCATTTCAAGGCATCTAACAATGTGGCCGAGTATGAGGCAGTGGTGCGCGGCCTGAAGGTAGCCAAGGAGATTGGTGTGCAGCATATCATCTGCTATGGCGACTCGGATTTGGTGGTGCAGCATGTATCCGGCACCTGGGATGCTCTGGATGCCAACATGGCGTCCTACCGGTTTCTTGTGCAAACCATGACTGGCTTCTTTGAAGGGTGTGAGTTCCAGCATATACACCGAGCTGAAAATAATGCAGCTGACGAGTTGTCCAAGTTGGGGTCTTCTCAGCAGTTCATTCCGGCTGGGATTGCCTTGGAGCATTTGAGGAAGCCATCTATCAAGCCATCCCCCAACTCGGAGTCTATCTTTGTTCCTTCTCTGCCAGGAGAGGAAGCTGTTCCAATGGAGATTGATTGGGAGGCTGCAAAAGATAACCCGGGGACTGTCGTCTCCAACCCGGGGACTGGCACCTGCAACCCGGGGACTGCTCCATTCAACCCGGGGACTGTCGCATTCATCGAGGGGGTCCTTTACGAGTACTCGGGGACTCGCCCCCAACACAGAAGAGGTCTTGGTGGCTGATCCAATGGAAGTGGACGAACCAGTGTTTCCCACACGGGAGACACCGAGTTGGACTTTGCCCATATTATCCTTTCTAACGGATGGCACTTTGCGAAGTGACGAGGTCACAGCTAGGAAGATACAGAGAATATCCAATGGCTACACTATCCTCAACAAGGTACCGCATAGAAGGACTCCTACTGGCGTGCTGCAACGCTGCATTGAGCTAGAGGAAGGAGAAGAAATCCTTGTAGAGATACACCAGGGGGAATGCGGGCATCACGCCTCTTCTCGGGCTTTGGTCAACAAGGCTTTCCGGCATGGTTTCTTTTGGCTCACTGCCTTGAAGCAAGCTGAAGATATAGTGAGAAAGTGCAACGGCTGCCCGAGATTTTCAAGTAAGATTCATATGCCAGCTTCCGAGTTGAAGACCATTCCCATTACTTGGCCATTTGCAGTTTGGTGTTTGGACATGGTGGGGCCTTTCAAGCCGGCTAGAGGCAACATGACTCATATCTTGGTCATGGTTGACAAGTTCACCAAGTGGATTGAGGTCAAGCCTATTCGGAAATGTGATGGAGTCACAGCCGTGAGTTTCCTGAAGGATGTGATCCTGAGATACGGCTACCCGCATAGCATCATCACTGATAATGGCACAAACTTTGCTGAGGGTGCTTTCGCGAGATTCTGCAAAGAGAAGCGAATCCGGTTAGATGTTGCATCTGTTGCGCATCCAGCCTCCAATGGGCAAGTTGAGAGAGCAAATGGCATGGTGCTATCCGGCATAAAGCCAAGGCTGATGGAGCCATTACAGCGAACCCCTGGTTGTTGGCTGGACGAGTTACCGACGGTGTTGTGGAGTCTAAGGACTACTCCTAACCGATCAACCGGATAACACCATTCTTCCTGGTATCTGGAGCTGAGGCCGTGTTGCCCACTGACCTAGAGCATGACTCGCCCTGAGTAACCCTCTACACTGAGGCGGAGGCGAGAGAAGCTCGAGAAAATGACGTTGACCTGCTAGAAGAAGCAAGAGAGGTAACTCTGTCACGTTCGGCTGTCTATCAGCAAAACTTGAGGCGTTATCACAGCCGGAAAGTAAACCCAAGGGTTTTCCAAGAAGGAGACATGGTCCTTAGGCTCGTGCAGCGCACGGCCGGGATGCACAAGCTATCCCCTCCGTGGGAAGGGCCTTTCATTGTGAGCAAGGCTCTGCACAATGATGCCTACTATCTAGTTGACGCACAGGCACCCCAGAAGAACAGGCCGGATAGAGCTGGAGAGGAATCTAAGCGCCCCTGGAATGTAGCTCTACTCCGCCGTTTTCATTCATGAGCAGAAAGTTGTATGTATCTCCTCAACCGAGTTAAAATTCTAGTAGGCACTCCGAAATCAAACTCTGGGACTGCCCTTGTCCAAATTTGTTCTGTGTTGTTCTACTCTGCTTTACTTTGTCTACTCGGTTGCTTTACCTAGAATTTCATAAGCATATCTAGTAACGTGTTTAAACCCAAGGGCCAACTCTTCGACTATGCTGCTGTCCGTAACCTGGCTTCATGGCAATCAAGAGAACAAGCCAAAGGTCAATGAGCACACGAAAAATTGCTAAGGAGAAGAGAGGTGTAGCATCCGAGTAGAGTGTTCTTTTCAGTTTCTGTTGTCTCTTTTCGGCTAAGTGGTGGGAAACATTACCATGCATTTCTCTAAGTGGCTAAGTATTTGAAACTCAAACTTTGAAATCTTGTGACTCGACTACCAAAAAAGCCACAAGTGGCAGGTAAGAGCTGAGACAAAGAGAATGAGTGGATAAAAAATGCAACTCGGGGACTTGCATAGAAACGCAACCCGACATTGAGCCAGAGTTGCTAAACTGTTAACTGAATTAAAAACTGAGTAGCAAAGGACATAATTGTGCTGATTACATATGCACCCGGCATCCCGGGGATCTGATAAGTGTTTGAGATAAAACATGCAGGAATTACTCGAGAGTAGAAGCCGTGTTGTCCGCGTCGGTGTTGGCAGAGGCACCTTGATCACAAGTTGCTGTTGCCACGGAGATGGGATCCATTGCAGAGTCGGAGGCTAGGGGGTAAAGGCCGTCTGTAGCGGCAGCAGTCGCGCCCAACTCGGGAGCTGGTTCCTGGATCACCATCTCGGTGGTGATGGTGGTCTCCTGCGCGGCGGACTACGGCTGCTTGGCCTCTGAGTTGGCTGCCAACTCGGAGTCCTCGGCGTTGCCTTCCTGCTCGTTCCCCTCTGTCCCCTGGGCCTTCTCCTGCTTGGATCCCTCCTCCTCGGTACCCTCCGCGAAGTCGGCCAAGTCTTCATCAGTGATGCTATCCTCATCATCGTCCTCGTCATCGTCATCTTCGCCAACGTCTGTGTCAGGCTCGGTGAGGCCGTCGATGAAGACGCACGTTTCAGCGTAGGAAGCGAGCTCATAAGCCACCTCTTTTCGACGAGCAACGCAATCCGGATCTTTGGTCCACTTGGAGTCTTCGCGGCGCGTGCTGATCCTTTGGAGATCCAGATTCTCGTACCAGCTCAGGATGAAGTGCAGCAGCTCATCAGCTCCTGCCCGAGCTGCGGAGGCACGCCACTTCTTGAGCTCAGCCTTGACTCCGTTCAGGTTCTCGGCAATTCCCTGGAATGTTTCTGGGACCTCCTTCCCTGGCTAGAACAGGGTGTGCAAGTTGATTGATGTGGCCACCATGGAGGTGCCCAGGCCCTTGAGGGAATGCACCTGTGTCTTCAGGTTGGCAAGAAGGTTCGAGATGGTGGATCCATCATCAAGGCCAAGACCGGCTGCTGCCCTGGCTTTCCTTGCTTTGTCCACAGCAGTTGCGCCAGCGGCACGAAGTTCCGGGAAGACATCTAAATCAGCAAGGCCTAAAGTTAGGTCAGAAACAGAAACCGGGAAGAAGAAAAACAGAATAGAAGAAGACAGAGAGAAAAAAAGGCAAACAAGATAGCGGATAATGATAACTTACATTCCATCTCAAGGACAATTGCTCCCAGCTTCCTCTGCCAGTCGGTGTCATCTGCGATGTGCTTATCCTGGATACGGCGCGATTCACAGATTTGGGTCTCGAGAGCCGAGTTCCGGTCCTTCAGCACCTGGATCTCCAGCTCAAGTGCCTGCTTCTCGGCTTTGGTTGTCCTCTCAATCTTCTGCTTCTCGTCGACGTGGTTGATGGCAGTCTGGAGTGCGGCTTGGAGATTGAGTTGGAGCTTCTCGTATTCCGTCCTCTCGACGGTGCGCTCTTGCTCTATCTCTGCTTCTCGGGTTTGCAACTGTTGCTGTGCCTCAGCGGGCGTGAGGCACTGCAAGTGTTGCTCCCGGAATTTTTTATACTCTTCTGCGAGAAGAACATCATTATCAGCAAAGCAGCCAAGTAGGAAGATACAATTGCAGAAAAGAAAGAGGAAGGCTCACCTTCCAGAGTAGAGATCTTGCTCTGGGCGGAGGCGGCGAAAACTTCGCAGTCTCGGTGCCTATCCAGCAGATCCTTGAGCTTGCCTGCAGAGAAGACAACAATGAAGCAAAAAGCAAAAAGGGGCGTAAATACAAAACGCACAAACCGAGATGCTAAAAGCTTACCTTCACCCTCAGAGATCTTGAGAGTGCGTTCCAGGGCCATCTGCTCCATCGCATCATGGTCCTTTTTGTCGGCTTCCAGAGCCTGGTTCCATTCTCTGGCCTGGCGGTGATTCCAGAGTAGCCGACGGAAAATCTTTGTCCTCTTCTGGACGCTATCCTGCAGAGAAGAAAGGAAAAAGTGTAAGTTTTTTGGAAGATTTGGCCCGAGTAAATGTCAACTCGGTTGAGTCTTCACCTACTCGGCCCGAATCTCGGGGACTGGGGGAATCACTAAGAGAAAAAGAGAAGAGAAAGAAGAAACCAGCAACTCCGAAAATGCAAAAAGGAAAAGAGGCACTTACCACATAGCTTTGCTCAATGTCCTCGATGTTTTTGCGGAGGACGAACAACTTTCCGGCCAAAGTACAACAAGGGCTGGCAACCGTCATGCCAACAGAGCCAACGTCAGCCTTGTTCCAGTCTGTTCGGTAGTGATCGAGCTGGCCCAACTCGGTACCGTTCGATCTGTTGTTACCGTGCGCCTTGCTGTCCCAAGCCTTCTCAACATAGCCTACTCAGTCCAGGATAGCCGCAAGGCCTTCTTCGGGAAGCTCCTCCTCGTCTTCGCCGCGGGAAGAGAGTTCTACCACGGCTCCCTTTTTCCCCTTGGACTTGGAGGTTCCCACGGCTTGGCCTTCTTTGAGAGCGACTAGTCGCTTCTCATCCCTGGACAGCGGGATTTCGTGGCGCTGCGACAAGTTCATCATGTACTCCGGATATGTGCGCGGCGTGTTGCCGCTA
Organism: Alopecurus myosuroides; assembly: GCA_028641055.1. Taxonomy (NCBI): domain Eukaryota; kingdom Viridiplantae; phylum Streptophyta; class Magnoliopsida; order Poales; family Poaceae; genus Alopecurus; species Alopecurus myosuroides. The sequence goes on along the minus strand of CM054061.1, from coordinate 218,654,090 downwards.
GCGCCAACACTCTGCTTCTCGACGGGGCCAAAGGTGACCCTGGGGGCGGCCGGGTTGGCGCTTGAAGCGGACGGAGTGAGCGTCAGCTGGGTGCTCTTCACTTGCTTCCCGGACTGCCCACCTTGCGGCTTGGGGGCGGCATCAGCTGCCCAGACTGCGAAGCTGTGTGTTTTGGTTGTATCCGGGTTGCCTCGGTTACCGTCTTGGTGATCTTCTTGGTGCTTGGCGTTGAGGCTGGCCGAGAAGAAGGTGGTGGCACTTGAAGAGTAGGCTGAGGAGGTGGTGGCACTAGCTGAGTTAGTGGAGGAACTGGTGCGCTGGGTGGAGTCGCCTGCGGAGTTGGCGGCACAGGTGGCCGGCTACTCGGTGCAGCATCTGGCTGCACTTGGTCTTGGCGGGTTGGCTCCACCAAATCATCTTCTACCTGCTGCTCCGCAGCGGGATCTTGCCTTGTGGCGGTAGTATCTTCTACCCGCGGCCCGGCCGCGGGGTCATCTTGTTCCGCAACATTAGTCTCTGGCTGCTGCTCGGTGGTGGCGTCTGGCCGCTCCAGGGAGGCATCTTCTTGCTGCTGCTCGGCAGCACGATCAGTGTTTTCCTCGGCTGATGCAGCCGGAGGACTTGGCGGTCTCGCGGAGTCGTCAGTAACCCGGGACTGCTCGGAGGTGAGGTCCACTTCAATCCTGGCGCCATCGTTCTCGGCGCCAGTGTCTTGTTCTTTATCAACTGGGGAGGACGCACACGCCCTTCCCTGTGGCTCTCGGTTCTCGTCATCATCCGAGAGCTCAACAGTCTCCTCTCGGGACGAGGTTGTCCGCGTCTAAGGAGCTGACGCAATGGCGGTGTCGGCGTCAAGAGGCGCGCTGGAAGGAAGAATAGGGCAAGATCAGAAAGCAGAGAAGGGAACTAAGGGAAAAGTGCAACAGGAAGCGGCAATAAGTCAATATGTACTCGGAGGAACACTTACCCTTTGCTGGTGGGGGCTTTCCTCTTGCGGGAAGCGCCGGTCTTGGGCACGGCGGTCTTCTTGGTCCTCTTGGGGGCAGGTGCCTGGGCACCGCTGCCAACTCTCTTCCGAGTATTGGGAGGGGCCACCAATAGCGGATCGACGATCAGGGGTTCCTCCTCCTCGTCCAACTCAGGGTCCTCTGTAGAGTAGAAGAAGAAAGGAGTTAAACCAAGCAAGGAAAGAGAGTCAAAGTTTATTGCTAGCAAACAGAGAGGTGAACTCAATCACCTTCTTCATCTTCGGACCAATCCCGAATAGAGGCATCTGCTCGGGACTTACCGGGCTGAGTGGCGTTGGGGATACACAAGGTATCCTGAGTGTCATAGGCGGTCGTATCATCTTCTTCTCCGTCCTTGGTCCAGTTGGCATCGAAGATTTCATTGTCCTCTTCTCGCTGGCGGTCAATGTGTTGTTGAGGCAAACATAAAGCACAGTGAGTTGAGTTCTCGGCTAAGGACTTCTACTCGGGTTAGCATGCAAACACAAATCATATTCAGCTAAGGAATTCTACTCGGGTTAGCATGCAAACACAAAGCATATTCAGCAAAGAAGTTCTACTCGGGATAGCGTGCAAACACTAAGCACATAAAGCTAAGAGGTTCTACTCGGGATAGCGTGCAAACACTAAGCACATAAAGCTAAGAGGTTCTACTCGGGATAGCGTGCAAACACTAAGCACATAAAGCTAAGAGGTTCTACTCGGGATAGCGTGCAAACACTAAGCACATAAAGCTAAGTAAATCTACTCGGAACAACATGCAAACTTAAAGCATATAAAGCTAAGAGGCATTCTACTCAGTACAACATGCAGATACAAAGCATATGAAACTAAGAGGAGTTCTACTCGGTGGCAACTACAAAGAATAAGGGTGCAGAGAAGAGCACTAACCTGAGTGATCTTCTTGGTGCGCTATACGGCATGAAGCCGTAAGCCCAGTTCTCGGTGAGCGAGGTCGACATAATGGACCTGGCCCAGATGGCCACCTCGGCCTTGCTGAGCTCGAAAGTTGTTGTCCTGGTGCAATCACGGGGGCCTCCCATGTAGCACATTTTGTGCACTCGGTGCTGGAGCGGGAGTACCCGGCGCGAGATCCAGCATGCAATTGGATAGTCCTGCATCATCCCTTCTGCCACCAGCTCGGTCAGGCGCCTCTCGACCTGGAGGAAGTTTGGCACGGTCTTCTTTGGGTGGTATCCCCAGTTCTGCCTAGTGGGCAGCGCATTCATGAACTTCGGGAGCCCTATCCGGTCTTCTATGGGCTTCCCCTTCTCGGCGGGTACGTTCTTCATGTACAGGAACCCGCGCTGCCACTTGCGCACGGTATCCAGCCCGAGAACTCTCGGGTGGTGTACGGTGCGGCGTTGCAGCATCATCGCGCTACCCGTCCGGGTCATCACGCGGGGGGCTGAAGTGTTGCCGGGATGAGGAATTTTCTGTTTGCGAAGAAAGAAGTATTTCGCCCAGGTATGGATAGTCGGGTGGACACCCAGAAAATCTTCACACACGGTGGCGTGTGTGGAGAGCATGACTATGGCGTTTGGTGGAAGATGGTGAGGTTGAATGCCGATATGGTGGAGAAAATCTGAGAAAAACTTGGAGATGGGAAGGCTGAAGCCGCGTTTGAAGTGGGAAAGGAAGACTACATACTCATCCTTGTCCGGTTTCGGGATGAGCTCGGTGCCCGGATGCCGGCAGACGACGCCGGGAGGGATGCGGCGGGTGTTAACCAACCACTGGCAGTCTTCCGTGGTGACGTCCGAGCCCTCCTAGCCGGCTCGGGCGGGAACTGCATCGTCTCCGTGCGCCATGGAAGCGGAGTTGCTTGCGGGAGAGGAAGAGCTCGACGGTGATGCGCGGAGATGCGCTTCTCTCTCTCTCTCGCTGTGCGTGGGGCGGCGACGTGTTGAGGTGCAGCGGCGCTGTGCTCGACGGTGGCGATAGAGGCGAGGGGGCGTGAGATTGGAGAAGGAGCGGGAAGGAAGAAGAAGTAGGCGGCGCGGGGGTATTTATCTCGCGCCGCAAACTGCCGTTGCCGGTGGATTAATCATGGGCATTGATCGTGCGGCGTGGGTTAACTGCCCGTTAGAAACGCACACAGCGCGAAACGGGCGCAGTTAATCCCACGTCCCAGATTGTGGGCTTTCGAGTACCGTTTGACGTGACCTAACGGGCCGTGGGCCCCAGACGCAGAGAGTGGCGCGTGGCCTGCGGCAGCACCGAGTCGTCGTGGTCACTGCTGCGTGGCACGTGTCCCGCAGCGACACGGAGAGATGGATTTGGTCTGATCCAGTGGGATTGAGTTCGAAATTTCGCTAAGTCAAGTTACTCGGCAGCATAGAAGAAAGAATGCTCTACTCGGCTACAAGTCATGAGGACATCCCTAGTACATTTGTTATTCCTCCTATTGATGATGATGTTGCTGTTCAATATAAGCATGATGAAGTAAGGATTGGTCCAATGACTAGATCAAGAATCAAACTATTGGAACAGCAGGTGTACTCACTCCTTTTAAATTATGATGTTTGTTCTTATGAGAATTTTATACTACCTAAATCCATGCATTTATGTATGATTCATGTTATTGATAACACAAACATTATTGGAGGCAAGGAGCATGGAATCATGGAGCAAAGCATGGGAGCACATATGGAGGGAGATGATCATGCAAGCACAAGGGAGAAGGAGGAGGCAGAATAAAGAGAAGAGGGATTTGAGATCACCAAGGACATGTCCTTGCTTGTTTCAGCCCGAAATAATATGTGCTGCGTTTTAGAGTTATGGGAGCACCAAGGACATGTCCTAGGAACTCCCACACGAGTCCAATAAGGACATGTGTGGCTGTTGGCCGAATTCCACTTGCTGGGGTCGGTTTGTACCCTTTATGGTTCGAGTCCAAGTCTATTTTCGAGTCCAAACTCAAGTAGGTTCAGGGCTGGTGCGCATTGGCCTTTGGCCGCACCCCCTCTCTCTTAAATACCTCTTCACCTGCGTGTGAGAGGGTTAGACTACCTTTATTCGTAAACCCTAGAACTCCATTGTTGATTGCTCGAAGCATTCATCAGGATTTGATATATTGCAAGTTTTGCGTGTTATCTGCTATTCCATTGGGAATTAGTTGATACAGGACCACCAGTAGTGAGTGGCTGCTCGTGCAAGTGTGTGGATTTACGAATATCCAAGGGATTGGTTGCTGCTGCAATTGGCATCAGGAATTAGCCGGAGAGTTCGTGGAGAGACACAATTTATCAGATCCTTGTTATCATGTGAGTTCATCGAGAAGATCGGGCAACCACTTATCATCTTGGTGTCAGATTTACAGGTTAACTCGGTGAGCTATCGTGATCTAGTAGATTAGTTCTTGTTTTCATTACCTACCCACAGAAAAAGCCCCCAAAAATAGGATTAGTTCGAGCCATAGCCTTAGATCATCACTTTTATCAAGTTTTAGTTGCTGTTTTGTGGTTGATTTTCGTGTTCCTTTTCTCTTTTTGAGTCCTTTGTTTTCGGTCTAGGGTTAGGGTTCTAAGTGTTCTTCAAGTTATCCAATCGTGTCCACAAAATTTCACCCAAAAACTCCCTTCCGATCCAAAGTTCTACTCAATTTGAGTTGCTTTCGGTTTCCTGCCGTGGCACAGAATCGCGCAGAATCTCTGCCGCGCGCCAAAAATCCTGCCTCGACCCGCAGCTGTTGCCTCGCGCCCGACCCCAAACAGTGTCTGGTCTTTTGCCGGCGCCCAGCGGTGGCCTGTTCGCTGCACCGGCGCGCTGCCGCGGCAGCGAATCGGCTGTTTTCTCCGTCGTGGTACGTTTTCTGCCGTGAGTGTTTCTTTTCTCCTTATTTCTTTTTCGGTTTAGATTTCGTTGCCACTTTCTTTAGGTTTTCTTTTCCTATCATTGTGAGCCTTAGACACATCCCCTCTACAGCAACATATAGGTATCTTTCCCAAAAAGAATAGCTACTTATTGCTCACTCTAGGCTGCTCATTATCACATACATTGTGTCACATTGATAATTGTGTGCTTATTTTTGCTCCTAGCTAGTTTTGGCCAGTTATAAAAGTATAAAAAAAGAGAAAAACAGAAAATAGAAAAAGAGAAAAAAGAGAATTGTGAAAAGAGAAAAAGGCCTTGACATACATTGCTATATTGTTATTGGAGCTGTTTTCATCACTACTATATTAACACTTTCCATTGAGAAATCTTGTGCCTGTGATATTTTGGAGCATAGCTATTGTCTTTCGAGAGCATTGCAATATTTCCATCCATATAATTGCATTGCCACATTTTTCTCCACTTTGGTGTGTGTTTTCCTAGGTGCTATTTTTTCTATCATCACAAACAGCAAATAGGACTTGTTATTGGTGTTGTTAGGTATCCATACCAAGCCCCACTATATATCCTGCTTTGCTTTGTGTTAGCTAAAATCCCTGGGTATTCTTTTATTCACACCAAGTCATAGTAGTGTTGTTTACTTGTGGTAAGTATTGCTATTCACTTTGGAACAGTAAGTTAACCTCATTGCTTTGCTTTTTTGAGTGAGTTGTGAGAGAACACCACATCCCATATTTTTGTTTTCACTAACACATTAATCTATGGAGTCTTCTATGGCTAGTGTTGCGCAGGTGGATAAAAGTATTGGGAAAGCTACTGAGGCTAGTTCTAAGAAGACTGTTGATGATACTCTCACATGGGGAGATTTGTCCAAATTTAGAGACAAGATCAGTTCAAGAATTGATCAAAAACTTGATGAGTATGATGAAGTGGTAGCCACCCGAATTGATAAGAAGCTTGATGCCTATGATGAGAATTTGAGGAGGGATTTACAACAGATGGACATTAAAATTGAGAAAGCTGCTTCTCAAGAATCTGTTGATATTATGCAAGAATCTCTCACCAATTTGACTAGGCAAATTGCACAATTGTTTACTCAACTAGAGCAAAGAGGTAATGATGATGATTGGGAACCAGGCCGAGTCCAAGCTTATAATGGCCGTGGAGGTTTTGCTGCTAGAAGAATACAAGCTCATGATAATTATAGAGAAGATGATGGTGATGATGTAGAGGAATATTTGATGTGGGAGCTTAAGATTGAGAAGATATGGAGATTACATGATTACAATGAAGATAGGAAGATTAAATTGGCTTCTTCTAGTTTTGATGGTTATGCTCTATTGTGGTGGGATAATATTACACAATTGAGGGCAGAACATGGTGATCCTGAAGTGGTTACTTGGGCTACTATGAAGCAACTCATGAGGAACAGATTTGTGCCAAAGAATTATGTGAGAACATTGTATGATAAATTGCAACAATTGAAGCAAGGTACATTGTCTGTTGATGCTTATTATAGAGAGATGGAGTTGATTATTCAGAGGGCCAAAGTGAGAGAAAAACCAGAACATACTATGCAGTGTTTTCTCTCAGGTTTGCAATTCAAAATAAGAAGCATTGTGAGGCACCTCCAATATAATGATATGAATGAATTGCTACATCATGCAAGGGGGACAGAATCACAGTTAGCCAAGGAGGAAAAGATGAGTGCTAGGAGGATGTTTTCACCTTGAAATAATAAATTTTCTTTTCCATCACCACAACCAGCACCTAGCCGTGGGGTTTCTACACCCAAGGCCGAGAGCACCCCCTTCACTTCTAGGAGGCAAGTGCATCCAGCAGCAAGTGCTAGTGGATCCACTTCTTCCACAGCACGCAATAGAGATATGTCATGTCACACTTGTGGTGGAAAAGGCCACTTTAAGAGGGAATGCCCCAATAAAAAGACCATGCTTGTTAATGAGGATAATGAGTATGAGACTGGAGATGATGTTTATCCTAATGAGGAGGATGATTGTTGATATGCGGTTGCCCGATCTTCTCGATGAACTCACACGATAACAAGGATCTGATAAATTGTGTCTCTCCACGAACTCTCCGGCTAATTCCTGATGCCAATTGCAGCATCAACCAATCCCTTGGATATTCATAAATCCACACACTTGCACGAGCATCCACTGACTACTAGTGGTCCTGTATCAACTAATTCCCAGTGGAATAGCAGATAACACGCAAAACTTGCAATATGATCAATTTCTGATGAATGCTTCAAGCAGTCAACAATGGAGTCTAGGGTTTATGAATAAAGGTAGTCTAAAGAGGTTCACACGCAGGTGAAGGGGTATAAGAGAGAGAGTGGGTGCGGCCAAGGGCCAATGTGCACCACCCCTGAACCTAATTGAGTTTGGACTCAGACTTGGACTTGGACTCGAACCCAAAAGGGTACAAACCGACCCCAAAAGGTGGGGTGCGGCCAACAGCCATGCAAGGCCTTATTGGACCCGTATGGGAGTACCTAGTACATGTCCTTGGTGCTCCCATAAACATAAAAACACACCAAATAACAATTCGGCCTGAACCAAGCAAGGACATGTCCTTGGTGGTCTCAATTCCCTCATATCTTTATTCTGCCTCCTCCTTCTCCCTTGGGCTTGCATGATCATCTCCCTCCATGTGTGCTCCCATGCTTTGCTCCATGACTCCATGCTCCATGCCTCCCATAATGTTTGCGTTATCAATAACCTGAATCATACATAAGTGTAGGGATTTAGGTAGTATAAAATTCTCATGAGAACAAACATCATAATTTAAAAGGAGTGAGTTCACCTGCTGTTCTAATAGTTTGGTTCTTGATCTAGTCATTGGACCAATCCTTACTTCATCATGCTTCTCTTGAACAGCAACATCATCATCAACAGGAGGAATAACAAATGTACTAGGGATGTCCTCATCATCCCCCACCCCTTGAAAAGGTGTCGACCTCGATGCATCAAGGTAATCTACATGGTATGGTGAAAGATCAGCAACATTGAACGAATTACTCACACCAAACTCATCACTAGGAAGATCAATCATGTATGCATTATCATTAATCTTGTGAAGCACTTTATATGGACCAGCACCACGGGGCATCAACTTGGACTTGCGCAATGTGGGAAATCTATCCTTACGAAAATGTACCCACACCAAATCCCCTGGCCGAAAAAGTACCTCCTTCCTCTTCTTGTTTCTCCTCTCAGCAACATGTTTTCCTGTCTTCTCAATTGCTTCCTTGGTCTTCTCATGGATCTTCCTCACATAATCAGCTCGTTTGGAAGCCTCCATATTAACTCTCTCTTGCATAGGAAGTGGCAATAAATCAAGTGGTGTAATGGGTTTGAAACCATAGACCACCTCAAACGGGCATAGCTGAGTAGTAGAATGTACAACCCTGTTGTATGCAAACTCAACATGAGGCAAACACTCCTCCCACTCCCGCAGGTTATTTTTAATCATGGCTCGCAGCAATGTGGATAATGTGCAATTCACCACCTCCGTTTGTCCATCAGTTTGGGGGTGAAAAGTAGTAGAAAACAGCAGCTTTGTCCCCAGCTTCCCCCATAGTGTCTTCCAGAAATAGCTCATGAACTTGACATCACGATCAGAAACAATAGTCTTGGGGACTCCATGTAATCTCACTATGTCCCTGAAAAACAGATTAGCAATGTGCGACGCATCGTCGCTCTTGTGGCATACAATAAAATGTGACATTTTAGAGAATCTATCAACTACCACAAATATTGAATCATGTCCTGTTTTAGTCCTAGGCAATCCTAACACAAAATCCATACTAATGTCTTGCCAAGGTGTAGTAGGTGCAGGAAGAGGACTATATAAACCATGAGGTTTCAGTTTTGACTTAGCCTTTTTGCAAGTGATGCAACGTCTCACAAACCTCTCCACATCTCTTCTCATATGTGGCCAATAGAAGTGATCAGCCAACATCATCAATGTTTTCTCCCTCCCAAAGTGTCCCATCAATCCACCACTGTGTGATTCCTGCAACAATAACAAACGCAAGGACGACTCGGGCACACACAATTTGTTAGCTCTAAACAAATATCCATCATGCAAATGAAATTTATCCCATGCTTTCACAGTAGTACAATTCGCATAAGCAGTTTTAAAATCATTGTCTTGAGCATACAAATATTTTACACTCTCCAAACGAGGAATTTTCACATCCAATTGAGTTAATAGCATATTTTTCCTAGAGAGAGCAACAGCAACAACATTATCTTTGCCTTTCTTATATTTAATTATGTAAGGGAATGATTCAATGAATTCAACCCACTTAGCATGTCTTTTATTAAGGCTAGATTGGCTCTTTAAAAATCTCAATGCTTCATGATCAGAATGTATGATAAATTCTTTTGGCCACAAATAATGTTTCCAAACCTCAAGAACTCTAACAAGTGCATACAATTCTTTATCATAAACATAATAGTTCAATTGGGCACCATGCAATTTCTCAGAAAAATAAGCAACAGGTTTGTTTTCTTGCATAAGCACACCACCAATACCAATACCACTTGCATCACACTCAATTTCGAATTGTTTGTTGAAATTAGGCAATATTAACAATGGGGCTGAAATCAGTTTGTTCTTAATCTCATCAAAAGCAATATCTTGTTCTACCCGCCATGTAAAATCAACACCCTTCTTAGTTAAATCATTCAATGGTGCAGCAAGAGTACTAAAATCCTTGACAAATCTTCTATAGAAACCAGCCAATCCATTAAAATTTCTCACTTGACTAACATTAGTTGGAATAGGCCAATTTTTAATAGCTTCAATTTTAGATTCATCAACTTCAATGCCATGTTTAGATACAACATATCCCAGAAAAATGACCTTGTCTTTGCAAAAAGAACATTTAGCAAGATTACCATATAATTTATTTGCTCTTAAAACATGCAAGACTTGTATAATGTGATCAACATGCTCAGTTTCATTGTGGCTATATATGAGAATATCATCAAAATAAACTACCACAAATTTTCCAATAAACTCTCTCAAAACATGGTTCATAAGTCTCATGAAGGTACTAGGTGCATTAGTTAAACCAAAAGGCATCACTAACCATTCATATAAACCAAATTTAGTTTTGAAAGCAGTTTTCCATTCATCCCCTTCTTTCATTCTTATTTGATGGTAACCACTACGCAAATCAATTTTAGAGAAAACAGCAACACCACTTAATTCATCTAACATGTCCTCCAAACGAGGTATAGGATGACGATAACGAATAGTGATGTTGTTAATTGCTCTACAATCTACACACATGCGCCAAGTACCATCTTTCTTAGGCACTAAAATAACAGGAACAACACATGGAGATAAGCTAATACGAATATAACCTTTGTCGAGTAGCTCCTGCCCTTGTTTCTGAATTTCCTTGGTTTCTTGGGGATTAGTCCTGTAAGGGGCTCGGTTTGGTAATGTTGCTCTAGGGATCAAGTCAATCTGATGCTCAATGCCACGCAATGGTGGCAGCCCTGATGGTACCTCCTCTGGAAAAAACATCATCAAAATCCTGCAACACATGAGAGACACCAAGAGGAATAGGGGTCATGTCAGAAGAAACCAAAATTTCTCCCTTGTGCATGAGCACTATAGGAAGCATAGTAGGGTCCTCACTAAACTCTCTCAAATCCTCTTTGGTGGCTAGCATACATAATAGGCTCACTCCCTCACTTTTATTTTTACCACTCAGCTTATTTTTTTCACTCATAGAAGGATTACTCTCTTGTTTTTCTTTCTCACTCTCCTTCTCTAAATTCACTTCAGTTTTTTGACGAGACTCATTTACAATTTGTTGTGGTGTCATAGGTCTCAAAATAATATCCTTCACATGCCAATTCAACTGGTAGGTGTTTGCTCTCCCATTATGTGTAACATTCCTGTCAAACTGCCATGGTCTTCCAAGCAACATGTGACAAACAGACATGGGCACAACATCACACTCAATGGTGTCAGTATAGGGCCCAATTTGGAACTCAACTCTCACCATGTAGCTCACCTTCATCTCTCCTTTATCACCCAGCCACTGTATATAATAATGATGAGGGTGTGGAATATATTTCAATTTCAGCTTTGCACATAACTCTTTACTAGCAAGATTTCTGCAACTCCCTCCATCAATAATAACTTTGCAAGCCATTTGAGGACCTACAATTGCCTTGGTTTGGAAAAGATTGCACCTCTGATTTTCTGGAGAAGGAATAACACTCAAAGCAGAAGCTTTTTGTGAGCAAACAATAGTGGGATAATTTGTGGCATAAGCATCAAGTGGACCTCCTTGCTCATCACAATCATCCTCCTCATTAGGATCAGCATCATCTCCAGTCTCATACTCATTATCTTCATTAACAAGCATGGTCTTTTTATTTGGGCATTCCCTCTTAAAGTGGCCTTTTCCACCACATGTGTGACATGACATGTCTCTATTTCGGGCTGTGGAAGAGGTGGAGCCACTAGTACTTGCTGCTGGTTGCACTTGCCTCCTAGATGTGGAAGGTATGCTCTCGGCCTTGGGTGTAGATACCCCACGGCTAGGTGCTGGTTGTGGTGATGGAGAAGAAAAATTGCTATTTCGAGGGGGAAACAACCTTCTAGCACTCAGATTTGCCTCCTCAGCTAGTTGTGATTCTGCCACCCTTGCATGATGTAGCAATTCATTCATATCACTATATTGGAGGTGCCTCACAATGCTTCTGATTTTAAATTGCAAACCTGAGAGAAAACGTTGCATAGTATGTTCTGGTTCTTCTCTCACTTTGGCCCTCTGAATAATCAACTCCATCTCTCTATAATAAGCATCAACAGATAATGTACCTTGCTTCAATTGCTGCAATTTATCATATAATGTTCTCACATAATTCTTTGGCACAAATCTGCTCCTCATGAGTTGCTTCATAGTAGCCCAAGTAATCACTTCAGGATCACCATTTTCTGCCCTCATTTGGGTAATATTATCCCACCACAATAGAGCATAACCATCAAAACTAGAAGAAGCCAATTTAATCTTCCTATCTTCAGTGTACTCATGCAATCTCCATAGCTTCTCAATTTTAAGCTCCCACATCAAATATTCCTCTACATCATCATAATCCAAAGAGGAAGGAGGAATAGAAAATTTTGGCTTGCCCAAACCATCATCTTCTCTATGATTATCTTGAGCTTGTACTCTTCTAGCTTGAAAACCACCACGGCCATTATAAGCTTGGACTCGGCCTGGTTCCCAATCATCATGATCTCTTTGCTCTAATTGAGTAGTCAATTGTGTGATTTTCCTAGTCAAATTGGTGAGGGATTCTTGCATAATATCAACAGATTCTTGAGAAGCAGCTTTCTCAATTTTAATATCCATTTGCTGTAAATCCCTCCTCAAACTCTCATCATAAGCATCAAGATTTTTATCCATTCGGATGGCTACCACTTCATCATATTCATCCAATTTTTTATCAATTCTGGATGTGATCATGTCTCTAAATTTGGAGAGGTCTCCCCATGTGAGAGGATCATCAAAAGACTTCTTAGCAACAGCCTCAGTAGCTTTCCCACCATGTTTATCCACCTGCACATCACTAGCCACAGAAGACTCCATAGATTAATGTGTTAGTGAAAACAAAAATATGGGATGTGGTGTTCTCTCACAACTCACTCAAAACAGCAAAGCAATGAGGTTAACTTACCGGTCCAAAGTGAATAGAAATACTTACCACAAGCAAACAGTAGTACTATGGCTTGGTGTGAATAAAAGAATACCCAGGGATTTTAGCTAACACAAGGCAAAGCAGGATATACAGTGGGGCTTGGTATGGATACCTAACAACACCAATAACAAGTCCTATTTGCTGTTTGTGATGACTGAAAAATAGCACCTCGGAAACACACACCAAAGTGGAGACAATTGTGGCAATGCAATTATATGTATGGAACTATTGCAATGCTCTGGAAAGACAATAGCTATGCTCCAAAATATCACAGGCACAAGATTGCTCAATGGAAAATGTCAATATAGTAGTGGTGAAACAGCTCCAAGAACAATATAGCAATAGATCACAAGGCCTTTTTCTCTTTTCACAATTCTGTTTTTCTCTTTTTCTATTTTCTGTTTTTCTCTTTTTTATATACGTTTATAACTGGCCAAAAACTAGCTAGGAGCAAAAATAAACACAATACTATCAATGTGACACAATGATATGAAATTGAGCAGCCTGGAAAGATCAAAAAGTAGCTATTTGTCGTGGTGGTGTCACGGCAGATGCCATAGGATGGCTAAAGATGTGGGGACGATGGACGCTGGAGGCGCTCGGGGAGGGATCACGCGACGAGTAGCCGCGTGAGGTAGGAAACAAGCACTGCAAACAACACGATCTACCCAGGTTCAGGGCCCTCGTGAGGAGGTAAAACCCCTACTCCTGCATTTCTCTCTGTATATTAGTGTCTCTCCGAGTAGCCACAGTACAATTGTTCTTGCTACCGAGTAGCCACACTTCTCTCTACGTGAAGAACTAGGTCAAGAATCTGAACCCGGAGTGCGATCCCTCGCGCAGGAGGGGGCAGGGCACCTTATATACTCGGTGCCCAGCCGGATACAGCCAAATACAAACAGATGTCGACATTGTGTGCACATCGTCCTTCTTCCGAGTTCCCGCTGACAGCTTTGGCTTCTAAGTTTGTCCGGGCGCGGAAACTCGTTGGGCAAAACCAAGTAACCATTCTGTTATCACTGCCACAAACACAGAGTAGGTCCCCCCTATCCTGCGACGCCCTGCTGTCACACTGTCGCTGTCAGGCACGCCGTCCTCAGATGAACAGTGCCGTGAACAGTGCCAAGTACGGACCTGGGATACGCGTGATTCTGTGTCAGAACGGCTCCTTTGACTTCTGGCCCGAGTAGGATCCCGCCATTTCTACTCGGGCCAACTCTTCTATTCGGAGGAACGTGACTTCCTTGATTTGTCCTTCTGGCCATTCATGTATAGGACCGGGTAGCAGTCGACCGGGTAGCGAGTACCGGGTAGCCGGCTACTCGGCCAAACATCCCTTCTGATCTTGCCTTTAGCACTTGCCTTTACCCTACTCGGGGGTAACCCCCCGACACCAGTCCCCGAAGCTGGTAGAGTCCTGCGAACTCGTTCACTGGGCCCTGCCAGCTTAAAAAACCAACCTTGACAGTCTTGCCCTTGAACCTTAAGATACCGAGCAGAACCTCCGAGTAGCCCTTGACATTGTCTTGAGTCTTTTCTCTTCCGAATAGGACTAATTTCCTTCTCTGTAGCCGAGTAAGACGACTTGGTGAAATTTCCACCCAGAATCTCTGCGTGGCAGAGCACAATCCGGCTTTCCGCGCTGCAACTGGGCACGTGTCACGGAGCCACGACCCCGACGCCTCGGTGCCCGGGATCTGACAGGCCACGCGCCCAGTTTTCACGGCCTGGGCCCACTAGCCTGTTACGTCCCATCAAGGGCAGTGATTGCCCACGATCTTGTCGTGGGATCTAATGCGGCCGTTCCGCGCGCGTTCCGCGCTGTGTGCGTTTCTAACCGGCCCACGGATCCCACGCCGCACGGTTTCTGCCACGATCGATCCCACTACCTCAACTCGTAACGGAAACTCGAGGAGCGGTATAAATACCCCCTCGGTAACTCCTTCTTCTTCTTCCGCTCCCACTTTCCCCTCGTCTCCTCGTTTCTCCGCCGCCGCAGAGCATCTCGCCGCCGCGCATCTCACCGCGCCGCTGCGAGCTTCTCCACCCAAATTCCTTCAATCTTTCAGCCAATCTTTCCTCCACCGCGATGGCTCGTGACGACGACGCTCGCGCCGGCTGGGCCGGATCTGAGGTCATTGCCGAGGACTACCAGTGGCTCGTGAACACCCGGCGAGTTCCTCCCGGTGTTCGCTGCCGGCAACCTGACGGCGAGCTCGTCCCCACTCCGCAGGAGGGCGAGCACGTCGTCTTCCTCGCGCACTTCGCGCGAGGATTCGGGCTCCCGGTCTCGAATTTCTTCCGGTCGTTCCTCGACCACTATGGCCTCCAGCCACACCACCTCCCGCCGAACGCCGTCGTCATGCTCTCATACCACGCCGTGGTATGCGAGGCATTCCTGGGCGTACGGCCTACCTCGACGACCTGGTCCCGGTACTTTTTCTTCCGGAAGCAGAGCAAGTCCAGGCGAGATGGCGCGGACGCCACCCGCGGGATGACGGAGACTGGCAGCGCCATGATGGTGCAGCGCAAGGGAACCAACCACCCGCGCATCAAGGGGTTGGACTCTGTCCGCAAGTGACAGAGGACCTTCCTCTACGTGAAGAATATCCCCGCCGAGAAGGGAGCCAAAGTGGAGGACCGGATTAATCTACCCGGCTGGACCAACACAGCTCCCACCGGGCAGAACTGGCGGACCAAGCCGTCCCTCGACAACGACCTGAAGAAGATGGACGAGCGCCTCGCCAAGATGATCTCGAGAGGGCTCAAGAGCGACGACCCGATCGCCTGCTGGATCTCCAGGCGAGTGCTGCCGCTCCAGCGCCGCGCCCATCTCATGTGCTACATGGGAGGCCCCCGCGAATGCACTCGGACAACAACGTTCGAGCTCAGCAACGCGGACGTTGCCACTTGGGCGCGCTCCATCATGAGCACTGGCCTCAGGGACAACTGGCAGTACGGCTTCGTGCCGTTCAGCCGCACAAAACCAATCAAGCGGGTTAGTACTTCTCATCCTGTTTTCCTGTATACAGATTCCGAGTAGATAGCCTTCTTAACTTGCTGTGCCTAGTATCTGTATTCCGCGCCGAGTAGGGCACTTAGCAGAGTTGCTTAGGCTTAATGTGCTATGTGTTTACACGCCTTGCCGAATAGCGCACTTAGCAGTATTTTCTAGGCTTACTGTGCTTTGTGCTCGCACGCCCTGTCGAGTAGCACACTTAGCCGCACTATCTAGGCTTACTGTGCTTTGTGTTTGCACGCCTTGCCGAGTAGGACACTTAGCCGCACTCTCTAGGCTTACTGTGCTTTGTGTTTGCACGCCTTGCCGAGTAGGATGCCTTTATGCTACTCGACTAACTTGTGATGTTTGCCTACTTTCCAGGTCCTCGCTCGCCAGCTCGCGGAAAGCATGGAACGCTTCGAGGACAACTGGGAAGAGGATCGAGAGGAGGACGATGAGGTCTCCTACGACACCGCGGACAAGCTCAACATCCCTCATGCCGCCCAGACGGATAAGCACCATGTTGACGCGTCTGTCCGCGACTGGTCCGAGGACGACGACGAAGGTGATTGAGTTCACCTTTATGGTTGCGAGTAGCGCAACCCAATCTCTTCCTGTTTCTCAACTGGTTTCTCTTTCTCAATTCTACAGAAGATGCCGACGTTGAAGAGGAGGGCGAAGACGAGGACGAGGGCGAGGACGCCTTTGAAGTCGATCCGCTCGCAGTTGCCGCTCCCGTTACCCGCAAAAGGACGGGTAGCGGTGCTCAGGAGCCCCCCGCCAAGAAGACGAAGACGGCCGTGAAGAAGACCAAAGGAGCCGTGGCGAAAGGGCGACGGCTGCCCCCTTCCCGTAAAGGGTAAGCAATTTTCTCCTAGGCTGCACATCTCTGTTGGTGCTATTTCCCAATTCTTTTACTCCGCTGTTGCTTCTCGATTTCCTCTGCCCTTCTCTCTTTTCTGAACATTCTTCTTTCTTCAGCGCCCCCTTGGATGCTGACGCTGCCGTTGCATCCACCAAACCCAAGAAAAAGACCGCCATCGACGTTGACAACCTCATCGAGCTCTCTGATGAGGATGAACTCGCAGCACGGGGCAGAGCGCGTGCGTCCTCTCCCGTGAAAGGAGAAGACTCGGACGACGCCCTGTACATGGACACTGATGCCCATGATGCCGAGCAGGGGCAGCAGGCCCGCGCAGAACAAGAAGCACAGGATGCTGCTCTCAATGAGAGGCCGCTTTCTCCTCCAGCCACCACGGCCGAGGAGAACTTGGAACAAAACCCCGAGCAGCATGACGACACCGCCCTTGAGCGGCAGGAAGAAGACCAAGAGCAGCCGGCAACAAGGGCTGCTGAACAAGACAACCCCGCGGTCCAGCCGCTGGTAGAAGGACAAGACGCCACACAGCAAGACCCCGCTGCCGAGCAGCGGGTTGAGACCGTTGATGAGATGGAGCAGGACCCTCCGAGCTGCGCGCAGCCGAATGTTGCGCCGGGTAGCACGCCCTTGGTGCCGCCTACCCAGCAGGGCACCTCCTCCACCGCACCAAACTCCCCGCCGGTGAAGAAGACCAAGACCGTGACCAGCCCTCCGGCCAAGTAAGTTGCCAAGAAGACTGCTTCCGATGCTAATATCAAGAAGGAAGCTGCTGAGAAAAAGGCCGCCGAGAAGAAGACCACCGAGAAGCAAGTCGGCCAGCCAGATGCCGCCGTCCGCAGGAATCCCTCGCGTGGCGGTGCGCAGGATGCTGCCGCGATGCCGCCGCCCAAACCAACTGCGAAGCCTGCTGCCAAGGCCGGGCAGCTCACCATCGGCGGCTCCGACGCGGCTACTGACGCCGCTGCAGGATCCAGCGTGCCTGATCCACCTAGCTTCCCACCTTACATGGTGAAAATGAGCCAGCAGCATAGCATTCCACTAACCCCCGTCGAGAAGAAACTTGCTATCAGAAGAGGCAAACAGGCCGCGGCAGTGGACTCCAAGGCTCCAGCCAGGAACAAGGACAGGTCCCTCTCGATCTTCTCGCGCGAGGTCCAGGAAGCCGAGGTAACTTCCACGGGCCTTGAGCAGGTGATCGATCGGGTGGGCTTTATTGATGCTGAATGGGACAACGAGGTCCTTGGCAACAAAAATTGGCATGGCTTGGCTTTGGGCGATTTGGATCACATGCGCATTGACTGGAACAAGGCGGACATGGGTTACAACCCCATGACCATCTCGTCCAAGACCAGCACGCTCGCCGCCAAGCTGTTCGTCCACCGCAAGGCCGCAGAAGACATCGAACAAGCTTTTGCAGTAAGTTTTCGCTCACCCAATTCGAGTTGCACTTTTCTTCTCTTCTACTCTTCTCCTTCTTCTTATCCATTACCCAGTCCCCGAGATTCTGGCTGAGTAGACGGATACTCAACCGATTTGCCGTCTTCTCGGGTTGAATCTTCACGATCTATGTTTGATTCGTTTTCTCTCTGTTTCTCAGAATAGCCTTTTGAAGAGAACAAACTTGTTCCGGCGATTGCTCTGGAACCACAGCATCGCTAGAAGGCGCCTTGAGGCCCTCGAAATGGAGCGCAAGACTGATGAGGCGACGGAGAAGGAGGTCATGGATCGCACCCTCCAGATCTCCGAGATCGAAAGTAAGCTTTTAGCTACGCGGTTCCTGCGTTTTGTGTTTACGCCCGCTTCTGCTTTCTGCTGTAATCGATTCGTTTCTGCAGGCAAGTTTAAGACCATGGCAGAGGAGCATGCGAACTGCCGCACTTTTATTGAGAACGGTCAAACGACGATCAAAAGGCTGGAAGGTGAGTTGGTGTTTTCCTCGGCTTGTTTTCCTTCCTCCCATCCTTGCTACTCTGCTGATCGTGTTTTGCTCTTCACAGAAGATCATAAGAAGTTTGTCGAGGAGCATCTCGACTGCCTCAAACCCGCCGAGGTGCAGCAGCAGTTGGCTAGCCAGGCTGTGGAGCTGAAGAAGGAATACACCACCGAGTTGGAACCTCTCCAACTCCAACTGCGAACCGCTCTCCAAAAAGCCGTTGATCTAGCTGCCGAGAAGAACAAAATAGTGGCCGAGAAGAAAAAGTTTGAAGCAACTGCCAAGGCCGAGAAGCGGGCTCTCGAGCTGGAGAGCAACATGCTGAGGGAGCGCAACTCTGATCTCATGCTCCAGCTGGCCCAGTTCCGGAGGGTGGAAGAAAGGTATGTTGCTGACGAAGAGTCTTGGGAGAAGAGGCTGCAGTCGCTACTCTGCGAGCTTAACAATAAGTACTCGCTCTTCTGCACTTCGGTATCTCCTTTTGCTTCTTTGCTGCCTGATTCGCTTCTCTTCTCTGTCTCTGTTTCTAATCTTTTTGATAGCTCTTTCAGAAATCTTCCTGGACCTCTGCTCAGCCTGCAAACCTGCTCTGGAAAAGGCCCAAGCGTCTCACATCGAGAAGGGCCAGCCCAACGACACTAAAGCCTCGATCGAAGACAGCCTCACAGACATGCAAGGGCAGCTCCAGCGTCTAAGGGGTGTGGGCACCGATCTGGTGCGTACCGCCTTCAAGCTCCATGACCTGTTCTAGCCTCGGGACTCCACGCCAGCAACTATCCGCGGACTTGCCGAGAACCTGAACGGCGTGAAGGCCGAGCTGAAGAAATGGCGGGCGTCTGGAGCTCGGGCCGACGCTGACATGCTGCTGCTGTTCATATGCAGCTGGTACGAGAACCTGAACTTGGACGTCATCCGCGAGATGCGCGAGGACTCCAAGTGGGAGAAGAATTCCACGTGCGTGGCTCGCCGCCAGGCAGTTGCGTACGACATCGCCCAGTACGCGGACACCGCGCGCTTCATCGACGGCGTCACTGAGCCCGACACGGAGGGCGAGGATGACGACGAGGATGAAGACGAGGATGCTACCGAGTCCGAAGGCCTGAGCTGCTTCAACAGTGAGAGCAACAAGACTGGGAAGGGGAAGGCCGCGGTCGTGGCGGACATCGAAGAGGAGGCCGAGAGCGTGGAGATGACCATCGACACCACGGCCCTCGAGTTCGGCACTTCATCAGGTGCGGCTCTTGATGACACGGCACGACTCCGCTCTCAGACAGCGGCCTCCACCTCGGCGACGGACCTCATCTCGGTGGCCACGGCCACCTCTGACCAGGCTGTCACCAATCCGGAAGCTGAAGCTGCGAAGACCGACATCGCCAGCTCGGAAGCTGATGCTGCCAAGGCTAACGCTGATGCTGAAACTGCCAAGGCCAACGCCGAGAACACTGCTGCCTCTACCTGATTATTTCCTGCAACTTTATCCTTAAGACTTTTATCAGATCCCCGGGATGCCGGGTGCAGATGTATTGAAACAATTATGCTTTCCCTTTGCTACTCAGTTTTATTCTCAGTTGACGTTTTTAACTTAATCAATTTGAGCAGCCTTGGCTCAATGCCGGGTTGCGTTATCATGCAAGTCCCCGAGTTGCATTTCTTATTCGCTCTTCCTTTTTATCTCAGCTCTTACCCGCAACTTGTTGCTTTTTTGGTATTCGAGTCACAAGAATTCAAAGTTGGAGTTGCAAATACTTAGCCACTTAGAAACACTCATAGTAACGCAACCCACCACTTAGCCGAAAAGGAGCTAACAAGAAACAACAATAAAAGACATCCTACTTGGTTCCTGCACTCTTTCTTTCCTTAGTAATTTTTCTTGTGTTCATTGACCTTTTGCTTGTTCTCTTGCTTGCCATGAAGCCGGGTTTCGGACAGCAGCAGAGTCGAAGAGTTGGCATGTAGGTTTAAACACAATACTAGATGTACTCGTGAAATTTTAAGCAGAGCAACCGAGTGGACCAGGGTGAAGCCGAGTAAAAACACACAGAGCAATTTTGGACGAGGGCAGTCCCCGAGCTCAATTTCAGATTGCAGAGTAAAATTTTAACTCGGATAAGAGAGTACATACACATCTTTGCTTATGAATGAAAGCGACGAAGTAGAGCTACATTCCAGGGGCGCTTAGATTCCTCTCCAGCTTTATCTGCCCTGTTCTCCTGTGATGGGCGCACGTCCACGAGATAATAGGCATCATTGTGCAGTGCTTTGCTCACAATGAAGGGCCCTTCCCATGGAGGAGACAACTTGTGCATCCCGGCTGTGCGTTGCACAAGCCTAAGGACCATGTCTCCTTCTCGGAAAACCCTTGGGTTCACCTTTCGGCTATGATAACGCCGCAGGTTTTGCTGGTAGATAGCTGAACGTGACAGAGTAAGCTATCTTGCTTCTTCGAGCAGGTCAACGTCATCTTCTCGAGCTTCTCTCGCCTCCACCTCAGTGTAGAGGGTTACTCGGGGGGAGTCATGCTCTAGGTCTATTGGCAACACGGCCTCAGCCCCGTATACCAAGAAGAATGGCGTGTAGCCGGTTGACCGGTTAGGGGTAGTCCTTAGACTCCACAACACCGCTGGCAACTCGTCTAGCCAACACCCAGGTGTTTTCAGCAACGGCTCAATCAGCCTTGGCTTTATGCCTGCTAGCACCATGCCGTTTGCTCTTTCCACTCGCCCATTGGAGGCGGGATGCGCAACAGATGCAACATCTAGTCGGATGTGCTTATCTCTGCAGAACCGCACCATTGCTCCTTCAGCAAAAATTGTACCGTTATCCGTGATGATGCTGTGCGGGTAGCCGTATCTCAGGATCACATCCTTTAAGAATTTCACGGCTGTAGCTCCATCGCACTTCCGAATAGGCTTCACTTCAATCCATTTGGTGAACTTGTCCACCATGACTAAGATGTGCGTCATATTGCCTTTAGCTGGCTTGAAGGGGCCAACCATATCCAAGCACCATACGGCAAACGGCCAAGTAATAGGAATGGTTTTCAGCTCGGAAGCAGGCATGTGGATCTTACTCGCGAACATCTGGCAGCCGTTGCACTTCCTCACGATGTCTTCAGCTTGCTGCAGAGCTGTGAGCCAGTAGAAGCCATGCCGAAAAGCCTTCTTGACCAATGCCCGAGAAGAGGCGTGGTGCCCGCATTCTCCTTGGTGTATTTCCAACAGAATTTCTCCTCCTTCTTCTGGGTCCACACAGCGTTGCAGCACGCCGGTGGCACTTCTCTTGTGCAGCACATCTCTGAATATGGTGTAGCCCTTGGATCTTCTCTGAATCTGCCTTGCGATCACCTCATCTTCTGGCAGAGTACCGTCCTTTAGAAAGGATAATATGGGCATGGCCCAACTCGGTGTCTCTCGTGTAGAAAACACTGGTTCGTCCACTTCCATCGGGACAGGCACCTCTGGCTGCTCTTTAGTGTTGGGAGCACTTCTTTGAAGCCCTGAACGATTGGCAAGAACCTCCTCAATGAATGCGACAGTCCCCGGGTTGAGGACAGCAGTCCCCGAGTATGGAGTGGCAGTCCCCGAGTAAGGAGTGGCAGTCCCCGAGTAAGGAGTGGCAGTCCCCGAGTAGGGAGTGGCAGTCCCCGAGTAAGGAGTGGCAGTCCCCGAGTAAGGAGTGGCAGTCCCCGAGTAGGGAGTGGCAGTCCCCGGGTTCTCTGTTGCATTCTCCCAGTCAATTTCCATGGGAACGGATTCTTCACTTGGCAGAGAAGGAACAAATATAGACTCCGAGTTGGGAGATGGCTTGATGGATGGCTTCCTCAAGTGCTCCAAGGCAATCCCTGCCGGGATGGACTGCCGAGAAGATCCCAACTTGGACAGCTCGTCTGCTGCTTCATTCTCTGCTCGGTGAATATGCTGGAACTCGCAGCCTTCGAAGAATCCAGTTATAGACTGTACCAGGAAGAGGTATGATGCCATGTTAGCATCCAGAGCATCCCAAGTGCCAGAGACTTGCTGCACCACCAGATCTGAATCGCCGTAGCATATAATACGCTGCACGCCAACCTCCTTGGCTACTCGCAAGCCGTGCACCACGGCCTCGTACTCTGCAACATTGTTGGACGCCTTGAAATGAATCTGCAGCACGTACTTGAGCTGATCTCGTTTGGGTGACGTAAGCACTACGCCAGCACCAAGGCCTTCCTTCACCTTCGAGCCATCAAAGTGCATCTTCCAGTAATTGGAAACTGGAGCAGGAGGTTCGTACTGCACCTCAGCCCAATCCACCAGAAACTCCGCCAGAATCTGAGTCTTGATGGCTTCTCTTCTCGCATACGCGGGAGCGTACGCGGCCAGCTCAATTGCCCACTTGGCTACTCTGCCACTCGCTTCCTTGTTGCCCATGATATCCGAGATGGGAGCAGAGCTCACAACAGTGATGGGGTGCTCTTGGAAATAATGCTTCAGTTTCTTGGCGCCCAGGTACACGCCGTAGGTCATCTTCTGGTAATGCGGGTTGTTCTGCTTGGAGCTGGACAACACTTCACTGAGGTAGTATACTGGGCGCTGCACACTTTTGCCTTCTTCTTCTCGCTCCACCACAATCACCACACTGACCACTCGGTTGGTAGCAGCAATGTACAGCAGCATCGGCTCCTTGGGTAGCGGACTAGCCAAGATGGGTGCGTTACCCAGCATTGCCTTCAGCTCATTGAATGCCACATCCGCTTGCGGAGTCCAAACAAACTTGTCACTTTTCTTCATCAGATGGTACAGAGGCAGGGCCTTCTCGCCCATTCGGCCCAGGAAACGGCTCAGAGATGCCAAGCAACCAGTGAACTTTTGCACATCCTTCAGGGATCTCGGCAGAGACATGCTCTCAATGGATTTTATCTTTGAGGGATTGGCTTCAATGCCCCGACTAGACACCAGGAAGCCGAGTAGCTTGCCAGCCGGAACGCCAAAGGTGCATTTACTCGGGTTCAGCTTCATTTTATACTTACGCAAGTTAGCGAAGGTTTCCTCAAGATCGGCAAGCAGAGTTTGTGTTTTATTCGTTTTGATGACAATGTCATCTACGTACACCTGCACGTTCTTGCCGAGCTGGTGGTGCAAGCATTTCTGCATGCACCGCTGATAAGTAGCACCCGCATTCCGCAACCCGAAACACATGACACGATAGCAATAAGCCCCGTACGGGGTAATGAAGGCAGTCTTTATTTGATCAGCAGGATTGAGAGCTATCTGGTGAAAACCAGAGTAGGCATCTATGAAAGACAGCAGTTCACAACCAGCAGTAGAATCGATCACCTGATCGATGCGAGGTAGCGGGAAAGGATCCTTGGGGCATGCTTTGTTCAAGTCGGTGTAGTCGACACACATGCGCCATGCAGTAGCAGCCTTGGGATCCTCCTTCTTCTTCTCGACCATGACCGGGTTGGCTAGCCAATCCGGATGCAGCACCTCCATGATGAAATTGCTTATCAGCAACTTGGTGATCTGGTCACCTATAGCTTTCCTTCTCTCATCTCCGAAACGGCGCATAGCCTGTTTCACTGGTTTGGCGTCAGGACGCACATGTAACGAGTGCTCAACCAACTCCCTCGGGACTCCTGGTAAATCTTCATTGGACCAGGCGAACACGTCCCGATTCTCACGGAGGAAGTGGATGAGCTCGCTTTCCTATTTCTCCGCCAACCCGGAGCCAATGATGGCTACGCGGTCGGGGAACTCAGGGTCGACCTAGACCTTCTTTGTCTATTGGGATGCCTGGAACGCGGTCCCGTGCTGGGTACTCGGCACAGCCTCGCACCAGCTTGCGCGGATTGCGCCATAGCCACCACCTCGTACATCTTTTTCTTCTCGGCAGCAATCACCATGGACTCCGCCAACTGAGAACCAGCAGAGGCACACTCCATGGACTTCTTGTAATCACCAGAGATGGTAATCACGCCATTGGGGCCAGGGATCTTCATCTTCAGATACGCAGTGTGGGTAGAGGCCATGAACTTGCTCAGCGCATGCCTGCCGAGTAGGGCATGATATGGGCTCTGGTGATCAACCACCTCGAACTGCAGGCTCTCTGTGCGGCAGTTCTCCCTGGTGCCGAATAGCACATCTATCCACACTCGGCCAATCGGGTTGCACGAGACTCCCGGCACAATGCCATGGAAAGTGGTCTTGCTAGGTAGCAGCATGTTCTCGGCCAGCCCAAGCTTCTCGAGTGTGTCTCTGTACACAATGTTGATGCTGCTGCCGTTGTCGATCAGCACCTTGCTGAACCTCACATTCTTCTCGGGACCCAAGAAGGTAGGATCCAACACCAAAGCGTAGCTACCCGGGTTGGGCATCACCTTGGGATGATCTACTCGGGACCACGTGATCTCTTGGTTGCACCAATGCATATAGTGAGGAACAGCAGGGATCACGGCATTGACCTCCATGGCTCGCCTGTGCTGTGACTGCTTGTCGACGGGCTCAGAAGTGAAGATCATGTAGCTCTCATGGTGTTCTTGGTACTGGTTGCGGCCTCCGCCCTCATTGCTGCCGTTGTTGTTGCCCTGGTAGTTGTTGTTTCCTCTGTTGTTGTTGCGGTTGTGGTTGTTGTTGTTGTTGCGGTAGCCCTCATTGTTGAAGTGACGGTTGGCTCCTAAAGCCACTTGGTTCACGTTTTCTCTTCTCGGAAACACTGGAGGCCGAGCTGTGGGTGCGCGAGCAGGCTGCACATTGGCATTTGTAGCTGGCAGAGGAGGAGGAGGAGGCAAGCCTTCATTCCTGATCAGATCCCACCACTCGCACTGTCGGGTAGTGTGGTTAGCAGGCCTCGAGGGGTGCTGAGTATGGAAACTGCATGGGCCATCCCTCATGTCGTCGAAGACGAACTTCCTTGTCTGCTCCGAGTTGCCGCTACCCGACTGAGGAGCACGGAATGGTTTCTTGTTGCCTTGGCCCTGGTTCTGGTTCTGCCCGTAGGCTCCAGCAGGTTTTGCCTTTGGCTGCCCCCAGCTCCAACAGCCACTGCATTCACTTCTTCAGGGTCGTACCGAGTATCTATTCGGTCACCCCTGCGCTTGTTGCGGAACTCGTTGCGCTTGTTGCTGTTGAAGTTTCTTCTCGGCTCGGAGGAATCCATCAGGGGCTGGGTAGGATCACCGAGTGCGTACTGATCCGCGATCTTGATGGTCTCCGCCAGAGTGTTTGGCATCTCCCTCTGCAACCTTTGCCACAGCATACTGCCATGTCTGCAACCCTGCGCAAACCAAGTGATGGCCTGGGCTTCATTCACACCCTCACAGGTGTTCCGCAATGTGCTCCACCGAGTAAGGTACTCGCGGTCCGTCTCGTCTTCCCGCTGCCTGCAAGCGGACAGCTGCTGTGGCCTGTTCGGCCTCTTGTAAGTGCTGGTGAAGTTGCTGATGAAGGCTTCCGAGAAGTCCAGCCAGCAATTGATGCTGTTCTTGGGCAAGTTGTTGAGCCAAGTGCGAGCTGGACCCTCTAGCATCTGCGGAACGTACCGCACCGCCCATCTCCGGTTGCCGTTCGCGATATGAACCGCGGTGACATAGTCATTGAGCCAATCTTCCGGTTTGGTGCTGCCATTGTAGCTCTTGGTGCCCCTTGCGAGCTGGAAGTTCTTCACGAAGGGCTCGTTCATGATGCGCGGGCCAAAGCACTCGGGGCCGGGAGGTCCCGTGTTCTCGAGCCGCGCCGACAAGCTGATCCGGTCCAGCTGGTGCCTTGCATCTCCAGGTGCCAACACGCGCTCGCCCACACGATCCAGAATGTCATAGCCAGCCAACCCCATGGCCGAGTAGCCATCATCATATCTGTCCACCTGCACAGCTGCAGGCTGCTCCACCGGGTTGGCGGCTGGCGCCACTGCACGCGGCTGCTGCCGCTGCCGCTGCCGAGTAGGCTGAGCAATTAGATGCTGAGAAGGGCCTGGGCGCTCTCCATCTCGGGCCTGGCTTTGAGCTTTATGGGCTTGAAAGCCTGCTCCTGCAGCGTTGTGTTTCTGACCGGACTGTCGCGGCACAGCGAGCTGTTTCGCGGCGACAGGCGGGTCGTACACCTGCATCTGCCTACCCTTGCCGGAATGCCCACTCCGGCTTCTCTCACGACTAGGATGCGGTGATGAAGCCTGATCGTTAGATCTGGCCACGTGCGAGTGCACCACCTGAGAAGCTCCAGCACCCGGGTTGGCTTTCCGGAACTCCTCATTCTGCCTAGCAGCCTCTAGCACCAGCTCGTTTAACCTCTCCTGCTGCCTAACGCGCGCGTCGCCAGCTAGATGCGGCAACTCGGCAGCTACAGCCTCAGCAGCTCTGAGTGTTTTGGCGGGTGTGCTGTATCTGGGTCTAGTGGAGGTGTTTGCGGTGGCGGACTGACTGGGAGCCTCTACAACCGTTGCCATCTCGGCGCCCAGGTTACGACGCGTAGCACCTACTTTGCTAGCTCTCCTAACAAACGGTGTGAAACCGTGAGCCTTGTTGTACTCAAGCTGATCTAAGCTAAGCTCTAGCCTAATCTTCTCCAACTCCGCCTGCTCAGCGAGTAGCTCCTGGCGCTGCCGGTCGAGTTGCGCCTTCATGGTCAGGAGCTCAAGATCAGTGGGAGGCGGCATACCCGTCTGCGCAGCAGACGCAGGGATTGTCGGAGTAGTGGAGAGGGGAAGGTTGCACTCCTTCTCGTAGGGCTTGTGCGTCTTCCCGCCAGCACTCGGGCCAGCGAGATCCTCGACGACGGCCGCAGCGGAAGCAGCCGCGCCCTTCCCGGCGTCAGCAGCAGGGCCGGTCATCATCACCTCCGCGACGTCCGCAGAGCAGCCCAACGGCCTCCCGCGCGCGGCGATGACGGCAGGTGGGTCTTCCGCGACATGCACCAGCTCGGGATACTCGCGGTCGATGACGGTGGCGACGTAGACGAGGTGCGCGCCGAGAGAAAGCACCGAGCCGCCCTCCGGCATGGCCCTGCCGCCGAAATCGCCGGCATTGTCGGTGACGAAGTCGAAGGAGCCGAATCTGTGGACGAGGCCACAAACCACGCGCTCTCCGGTAGCAGAAATCGATCCCGTCCGAACGGAAACTCCAGCCAGCGCCGCTGGTTGCCCCACGGTGGGCGCCAACTGTCGTGGTGGTGTCACGGCAGATGCCATAGGATGGCTAAAGATGTGGGGACGATAGACGCTGGAGGCACTCGGGGAGGGATCACGCGACGAGTAGCCGCGTGAGGTAGGAAACAAGCACTGCAAACAACACGATCTACCCAGGTTCAGGGCCCTCGCGAGGAGGTAAAACCCCTACTCCTGCCTTTCTCTCTGTATATTAGTGTCTCTCCGAGTAGCCACAGTACAATTGTTCTTGCTACCGAGTAGCCACACTTCTCTCTACGTGAAGAACTAGGTCAAGAATCTGAACCCAGAGTGCGATCCCTCGCGCAGGAGGGGGCAGGGCACCTTATATACTCGGTGCCAACCGGATACAGCCAAATACAAACAGATGTCGACATTGTGTGCACACCGTCCTTCTTCTGAGTTCCCGCTGACAGCTTTGGCTTCTAAGTTTGTCCGGGTGCGGAAAGTCGTTGGGGAAAACCAAGTAACCATTCTGTTATCACTGCCACAAACACAGAGTAGGTCCTCCCTATCCTGCGATGCCCTGCTGTCACACTGTCGCTGTCAGGCACGCCGTCCTCAGATGAATAGTGCCGTGAACAGTGCCAAGTACGGACCCGGGATACGCGGGATTCTGTGTCAGAACGGCTCCTTTGACTTCTGGCCCGAGTAGGATCCCGCCATTTCTACTCGGGCCAACTCTTCTATTCGGAGGAACGTGACTTCCTTGATTTGTCCTTTTGGCCATTCATGTATAGGACCGGGTAGCAGTCGACCGGGTAGCGAGTACCTGGTAGCCGGCTACTCGGCCAAACATCCCTTCTGATCTTGCCTTTATCACTTGCCTTTACCCTACTCGGGGGTAACCCCCCGACACTATTCTTTTGGGAAAGGTACCTAAAATTTGCTGTAGACAGGCAGTAGCTATGGTTCACAAAGTTTGGAAAAGAAATCCTAAAGAAATTGTAAAAGAAAACTAAACCGAAAATAAACTAGAGCTAAGGAATTACCTCACGGCAGGAATTTTGTACCGCGGCAGAGAAACGCACCAATTTGGTGCCACGGCAGCGCGCGGTGTTACCAAACAGCCAAAAGGACCAGCGCGCGGGCAGTTTTGCTGTGTGCCGTGGGCGCGCGCACAAACGGAGAGCAGCAGTGGGCGCCGGCAGACGCGGCAGCGTTTCCGCGCGATCCTGTGCCGCGGCAGCGCGCGGGCGGTGATGCAGTAAGCAAAACACAGGGCCGCGAGGGGGATTTGTAAGGGTGCGGCTGGGCGGAAACCAATTGCGGCTAGGATCCGGCGGCGGCAGGAAAACTGCAATTTCTGTGCCGCGGCAGAAACCGAATCCAACTAGAATAGGGTATAACTTTGGATCGGATAGGCCTTTTTGGATGAATTTTTGTGGACGCACTTGGAAGAACTCGAGGAACACCTAGAACCCTAAACCTAGACCGAAAACCAAAGACTCAAAAATAGAAAGGGAACACGAAAATCAACCACAAAACAGCAACTAAAACTTGATAAAAGTGATGATCTAAGGCTATGGCTCGAACTAAACCTGTTTTTGTGGCTTTTTCGGTGGGTAGGTAATGAAAACAAAACTAATCTACTAGAACACGATAGCTCACCGAGTTAACCTGTAAATCTGATACCAAGATGATATGGGGTTGCCCGATCTTCTCGATGAACTCACACGATAACAAGGATCTGATAAATTGTGTCTCTCCACGAACTCTCCGGCTAATTCCTGATGCCAATTGCAGCAGCAACCAATCCCTTGGATATTCGTAAATCCACACACTTGCACGAGCAGCCACTGACTACTAGTGGTCCTGTATCAACTAATTCCCAGTGGAATAGCAGATAACACGCAAAACTTGCAATATGATCAATTCCTGATGAATGCTTCAAGCAGTCAACAATGGAGTATAGGGTTTATGAATAAAGGTAGTCTAAAGAGGTTCACACGCAGGTGAAGGGGTATAAGAGAGAGAGAGAGAGAGGGTGCGGCCAAGGGCCAATGCGCACCACCCCTGAACCTAATTGAGTTTGGACTCAGACTTGGACTTGGACTCGAACCCAAAAGGGTACAAACCGACCCCAAAAGGTGGGGTGTGGCCAAAGGCCATGCAAGGCCTTATTGGACCCGTATGGGAGTACCTAGGACATGTCCTTGGTGCTCCCATAAACATAAAAACACACCAATAACAATTCGGCCTTAACCAAGCAAGGACATGTCCTTGGTGGTCTCAATTTCCTCATATCTTTATTCTGCCTCCTCCTTCTCCCTTGGGCTTGCATGATCATCTCCCTCCATGTGTGCTCCCATGCTTTGCTCCATGACTCCATGCTCCATGCCTCCCATAATGTTTGTGTTATCAATAACCTGAATCATACATAAGTGTAGGGATTTAGGTAGTATAAAATTCTCATGAGAACAAACATCATAATTTAAAAGGAGTGAGTTCACCTGCTGTTCTAATAGTTTGGTTCTTGATCTAGTCATTGGACCAATCCTTACTTCATCATGCTTCTCTTGAACAGCAACATCATCATCAACAGGAGGAATAACAAATGTACTAGGGATGTCCTCATCAATTGTGATGAGCAAGGAGGTCCACTTGATGCTTATGCCACACATTATCCAACTATTGTTTGCTCACAAAATGCTGCTGCTTTGAGTGTTATTCCTTCTCCAGAAAATCAGAGGTGCAATATTTTCCAAACAAAAGCAATTGTAGGTCCTAAAATGGCTTGCAAAGTTATTATTGATGGAGGGAGTTGCAAAAATCTTGCTAGTAAAGAGCTATGTGCAAAACTGAAACTGAAATATATTCCACACCCTCATCCTTATTATATACAATGGATGAGTGATAAAGGAGAGATTAAGGTGAGCTACATGGTGAGAGTGGAGTTCCAAATTGGGCCATATACTGATACCATTGAGTGTGATGTTGTGCCCATGTCTGTTTGTCACATGTTGCTTGGAAGACCATGGCAGTTTGACAGAAATGTTACACATAATGGGAGAGCTAACACATACCAGTTGAATTGGCATGGGACGGATATTATTTTGAGACCTATGACACCACAACAAATTGTAAATGAGTCTCGTCAAAAAACTGAAGTGAATTTAGAGAGGGATAGTGAGAAAGAAAAACAAGAGAGTAATCCTTCTATGAGTGAAAAAAATAAGCTGAGTGGTAAAAATAAAAGTGAGGGAGTGAGCCTTTTATGTATGCTAGCCACCAAAGAGGATTTGAGAGAGTTTAGTGAGGACCCTAGTATGCTTCCTATAGTGCTTATGCACAAGGGAGAAATTTTGGTTTCTTCTGACATGACCCCTATTCCTCTTGGTGTTTCTCATGTATTACAGGATTTTGATGATGTTTTTCCAGAGGAGGTACCAGCAGGGCTGCCACCATTGCGTGGCATTGAGCATCAGATTGATTTGATCCCTAAAGCAACATTACCAAACCGAGCCCCTTACAGGACTAATCCCCAAGAAACCAAGGAAATTCAGATCAAGTGCAGGAGCTACTCGACAAAGGTTATATTCGAATTAGCTTATCTCCATGTGCTGCTCCTGTTATTTTAGTGCCTAAGAAAGATGGTACTTGGCGCATGTGTGTAGATTGTAGAGCGATTAACAACATCACTATTCGTTATCGTCATCCTATACCTCGTTTGGAGGACATGTTAGATGAATTAAGTGGTGCTGCTATTTTCTCTAAAATTGATTTGCGTAGTGGTTACCATCAAGTAAGAATGAAGGAAGGGGATGAATGGAAAACTGCTTTCAAACTAAATTTGGTTTATATGAATGGTTAGTGATGCCTTTTGGTTTAACTAATGCACCTAGTACTTTCATGAGACTTATGAACCATGTTTTGAGAGAGTTTATTAGAAAATTTGTGGTAGTTTATTTTGATGATATTCTCATATATAGCCACAATGAAAATGAGCATGTTGATCACATTAGACAAGTCTTGCATGTTTTAAGAGCAAATCAATTATATGGTAATCGTGCTAAATGTTCTTTTTGAAAGACAAGGTCATTTTTCTGGGGTATGTTGTCTCTAAACATGGCATTGAGGTTGATGAATCTAAAATTAAAGCTATTACAAATTGGCCTATTCCAACTAATGTTAGTCAAGTGAGAAGTTTTAATGGATTGGATGGTTTCTATAGAAGATTTGTCAAGGATTTTAGTACTCTTGCTGCACCATTAAATTATTTAACTAAGAAGGGTGTTGATTTTACATGGGGGGTAGAACAAGATATTTCTTTTGATGAGATAAAGAACAAGCTGATTTCGGCCCCATTGTTAATCTTGCCTAATTTCAACAAACAATTAGAAATTGAGTGTGATGCAAGTGGTATTGGTATTGGTGGTGTGCTTATGCAAGAAAATGAACCTGTTGCTTATTTTTCTGAGAAATTGCATGGTGCCCAATTGAACTATTCTGTTTATGGTAAAGAATTGTATGCACTTGTTAGAGTTCTTGAGGTTTGGAAACATTATTTGTGGCCAAACGGATTTATCATACATTCTGATCATGAAGCATTGAGATTTTTAAAGAGTCAATCTAGCCTTAATAAAAGACATGCTAAGTGGGTTGAATTGATTGAGTCATTCCCATACATCATTAAATATAAGAAAGGCAAAGATAATGTTGTTGCTGATGCTCTCTCTAGGAAAAGTATGCTTTTAACTCAATTGGATGTGAAAATTCCTGGTTTGGGGAGTGTAAAAGATTTGTATGCTCAAGATAATGATTTTAAAAATGCATATGCAAATTGTACTACTGTGAAAGCATGGGATAAATTTCATTTGCATGATGGATATTTGTTTAGAGCTAACAAATTATGTGTGCCCGAGTCGTCCTTGCGTTTGTTATTGTTGCAGGAATCACACAGTGGTGGTTTGATGGGACACTTTGGGAGGGAGAAAACATTGATGATGTTGGCTGATCACTTCTATTGGCCACGTATGAGAAGAGATGTGGAGAGGTTTGTGAGACGTTGCATCACTTGCAACAAGGCTAAGTCTAAACTGAAACCTCATGGTTTATATACTCCTCTTCCTGCACCTACTACACCTTGGAAAGACATTAGTATGGATCTTGTGTTAGGTTTGCCTAGGACTAAAAGAGTACATGATTCAATATTTGTGGTAGTTGATAGATTCTCTAAAATGTCACATTTTATTGCATGCCACAAGAGCGACGATGCGTCGCACATTGCTAATCTGTTTTTCATGGACATAGTGAGATTACATGGAATACCCAAGACTATTGTTTCTGATCGTGATGTCAAGTTCATGAGATATTTCTGGAAGACACTATGGGGGAAGCTGGGGACAAAGCTGCTGTTTTCTACTACTTGTCACCCCCAAACTGATGGACAAACGGAGGTGGTGAATCGCACATTATCCATATTGCTACGAGCCATGATTAAAAAGAACCTGTGGGAGTGGGAGGAGTGTTTGCCTCATGTTGAGTTTGCATACAACAGGGCTGTACATTCTACTACTCAGCTATGCCCGTTTGAGGTGGTGTATGGTTTCAAACCCATAACACCACTTGATTTATTGCCACTTCCTGTACAAGAGAGAGTTAATATGGAGGCTTCAAAACGAGCTGATTATGTGAGGAAGATCCATGAGAAGACCAAGGAAGCAATTGAGAAGACAGGAAAACATGTTGCTGAGAGGATTAACAAGAAGAGGAAGGAGGTACTTTTTCGGCCAGGTGATTTGGTGTGGGTACATTTTCGTAAGGACAGATTTCCCACATTGCGCAAGTCCAAGTTGATGCCACGAGGTGCTGGTCCATATAAAGTTCTTCACAATATTAATGATAATGCATACATGATTGATCTTCCTAGTGACGAGTTTGGTGTGAGTAATTCGTTCAATGTTGCTGATCTATCACCATACCATGGAGAGGGCCTTGATGCGTCGAGGTCGACGCCTTTTCAAGGGGGGGAGAGGATGATGAGGACATCCCTAGTACATTTGTTATTCCTCCTATTGATGATGATGTTGTTGTTCAAGATAAGAATGATGAAGTAAGGATTGGTCCAATGACTAGATCAAGAACCAAATTATTGGAACAACAGGTGAACTCACTCCTTTTAAATTATGATATTTGTTCTTATGGGAATTTTATACTACCTAAATCCCCGCATTTATGTATGATTTAGGTTATTGATAACACAAACATTATTGGAGGCAAGGAGCATGGAATCATGGAGCAAAGCATGGGAGCACATATGGAGGGAGATGATCATGCAAGCACAAGGGAGAAGGAGGAGGCAGAATAAAGAGAAGAGGGGTTTGAGATCACCAAGGACATGTCCTTGCTTGTTTCAGACCGAAATAATATGTGCTGCGTTTTAGAGTTATGGGAGCACCAAGGACATGTCCTAGGAACTCCCACACGAGTCCAATAAGGCCCTGTGTGGCTGTTGGCCGAATTCCACTTGTTGGGGTCGGTTTGTACCCTTTATGGTTTGAGTCCAAGTCTATTTTCGAGTCCAAACTCAAGTAGGTTCAGGGTTGGTGCGCATTGGCCTTTGGCCGCACCCCCTCTCTCTTAAATACCTCTTCACCTGCGTGTGAGAGGGTTAGACTACCATTATTCATAAACCCTAGAACTCCATTATTGATTGCTCGAAGCATTCATCAGGAATTGATATATTGCAAGTTTTGCGTGTTATCTGCTATTCCACTGGGAATTAGTTGATACAGGACCACTAGTAGTCAGTGGCTGCTCGTGCAAGTGTGTCGATTTACGAATATCCAAGGGATTGGTTGCTGCTGCAATTGGCATCAGGAATTAGCCGGAGAGTTCGTGGAGAGACACAATTTATCAGATCCTTGTTATCGTGTGAGTTCATAGAGAAGATCGGGCAACCCCTTATCAACAAGGAAGTTTCTGTCAATAATCGCAAGTGGAGAGATTCGAGTAGAAGATACATGTCTGAGGTGAGGTGCAACTCGGCCTCTCTCCGTTATGAAGACAAGTTTTGTTTTAAGCTGGCTGGGCCCAACGAACGAGTTCACTCGACTCTACCAGCTTCGGGGACTAATGTCGGGGGGCTACCCCCGAGTAGGGGTAAGGCAGGTGTTGAAATGAAGGTCAAAGTGCTGTTGACCGGGTAGACGGCTACCCGGGTACCTGCTACCCGGAGGATTCTATCCGTACATATTCACTAAAGTCCAGGAGAAGATATTGAGCAAGATTGTATTCGTCCGGGTAGCGATCAAGTGGTCCGAGTAGATGGGCTGCGTTCCTACCCGGGCAAGCAGTCAATGGAGCCATTCTGACAGGATCCCGCGTATCCCGCAGCCGTACCAGCGTGCGGTTCAACTTACTAGGTGCGTGATTATCAACGACGCGACGTGGTGACAGAGAGGTTGGCACCTGTCTTGTCTTGTCACTGACAGAGGGAATAGGACAGGATGGGGGCCTACACTGTGAGGCTGACAGAGTGGACAGGACCTGTCAGCCGTACGGCGCGGCGGCTTCTCAGCGCGAGATCCCGGAAGCGTTCCCTGCATCACAGTGCTTAAGTCACATCAGTCGTACCTTTTAGTCTTTGTTATTTCGGCTGGGCACCCGTATATAAGGTGCCCTGCCCCCTCTGCGCGAGGGACGTTGCCTCATATCGCATTTATTGCAAGAGCCAGCACTAGAGCTAGAGAGAACAGCCGAGTGGCTACTCGGCTAAGAGGCAAACTTGTACTGTGGCTACTCGGAGATTATACATACAGAGAGAAAGGCAGGAGTAGGGGTGTTACCTCCACACGAGGGCCCCGGACCTGGGTAGTTCTTGTTGTTTGAAGTGATAGAGATACCTGAGCGCGGCTACTCGCCGTGCGATCCCTCCCCGGATACCTCCAGCGTCCATCGGCCCCAACTTTAGCCATCCCATGGCATCTGTCTTCTCCACACCACGACAATTAGAGTATTGTAAGAAAACAAATCAATGAAGCATAAAGCTAGCATAGGAAGGCAAAACAAATGCAACTTCAAAACTTTTAATAAAAAGAGAGGAGACTTAATATTATTGAGATATATGAAACCGTGTCTTCCTCTTTCATAATGAACATTGGGTCTTACAGAAACTAGCATATAGAAGCAACACAAGAGAAAGCTCAAAACTTTCATCATAATGAGAGGAGATTTAATAACATTAAGATTTCCATAACCATATTTTCCTCTCTCAAAATAATTCTCAGTAGCATTATGAATAGACTCAACTATATAGCTATAACATAAAGCATTTTTATCATGATCAAGCATAAAATTATTATCATTACTCTCCACATAAGTAAAATCCTTCTCATTAATAGTAGTGGGAGCAAATTCAACAAAATAGCTATCATTATTATTCACATCACCATAATCATCAAATATAGGAGGCATATTGTAATCATAATTAATTTTCTCCTCAATAGTAGGTGGACTGAAAATAACATGTTCATCATTGCAATCATCATATATAGAAGGCATATCATGATCACAATAAAATTTATCATCAATAGTAGGTGGAACTAGAATACCAAAATCATTATAATCATCATATATTGGGGGCAACGTATCATCAAAGTATATTTGTTCCTCCATGCTTGGGGGACTAAAAATATCATATTCATCAAGACTATCTTCCCCAAGCTTAAACTTTTCAATAGCATTAGCAATAATGGTGTTCAAAGAATTCATAATAATAACATTGCTATCACTATTATGCAAACAAACTTCCATAGGTTTTTTAATTTTATCTTCAAACACTTCATGTCCTAAATCAAGATAAAGATTATAAACCTCTCTCATATTTTTGTTGTTTTCCATTAAGCCTAACTAGTGAAATAAAAACAAGAAACAAAAAGATATAATTAAAGAATCTAAAGGAATTAACTCCGAGCACTCACACCTGAGGATGTGAGTACCTTTTACCTTACCTCCCCGGCAACGACGCCAGAAAAGAGATTCATGTCTACGCACGCTTCTATTCTTGTAGACAGTGTTGGGCCTCCAAGTGCAGAGGTTTGTAGAACAACAACAAGTTTCCCTTAAGTGAATCACCCAGGGTTTATCAAACTCAGGGAGGTAGAGGTCAAAAATATCCCTCTCAAGCAACCCTGCAATCAAGATACAAGAAGTCTCTTGTGTCCCAAACACACCCAATATACTTGTCAGTTATATAGGTGCACTAGTTCGGCGAAGAGATAGTGAAATGCGAGTAATATAGATGGTTATAAGTAATAATAGCAATCTGAAATAAATATGGCAGCAAGCAAACATGTAGCAGAACAGGCGGAAAACGGTGTTTCAATGCTTGGAAATAATACATAGGGATCATATTTTAACTAGTGGACACTCTCAACAATGAAAACATAATTGAAATAATAAATACCATCTCTTCACTATGCTACTCCAAACCACTCTCCGGTCGAATAACAACACCAATCCATGCGTAGGGCTTTAACAACACTCCTCAGAGTAAGCACTTTCCCAACTAAGTACCCCCCACGCTATCACCATGGGACCCAGATGGTTCCACGCAAACACCACAATTTCATAGGGTTATCCAACACAAAATATAAATATAATGCTAAACCACACGGTGCACACACTGTTACCTTTACACCGTGATCAAAGTGTTTACGGAGATCTCATAACAAAAACCACTTAAGTAGCATAATAGATGAAGAATAATATCTATGAATTCAACTAGATTACAAAGCTCACGGTCACATATAGATCACACCATGGGAGAGAGAGATGAAACACATAGCTACCGGTAGAGCCCTCAGCCTCGGGGGAGAAGCACTCCCTCCTCATCATAGGAGACATCAACGGCGATGGAGATGGCGGTGGAGTCGATGGAGATGGCTTCCGGGGGCACTTCCCCGTCCCGCTAGGGTGCCAGAACAGAGATCTATCCCCCGAAACTTGTCGGTGGCGGCGGCGGAGCTACAGATGTTTTTGGTGGAAAAGGCCGATCGATTTAGCGTTTTCCTTCGGGGGAGTATAAATAGGCGAAAGGGCAAAGGCGGTGGAGCCCTGGGGGCCCCACACCACCCCTCGGCGCGACCAAGGAGGGGGGCGCCGTCCTATGGTGTGGGACCACTAAGGCCCCCCACCGGGTCTCTTCGGGACTCCGTGGAACCTTCGGGAATTCTAAGACTTCCGGGTTTCGAATTTTCCAATTCTGAGAATATTTTCAGAACAACTTTTCTGAAACTAAAAACAACTGAAAACAGGGAACTGGCTCTGTGTCATCTTGTCAATAGGTTAGTCCGGAAAATCGATAAAAATGACATAAAGAAGGAAGAAAACATGTAGCAATTGGCATGATATTATCATGCAACATCAGAAATTATAGATACGTTGGAGACGTATCACGGGCCAGGGCAGTCGTACGAATCCTCCGGATCCCGTCGCTCCCACGAACAGCTCCTATTGGCGGCTCATCCAAGTGCTACAAATGGAGCACCTCGATCGGTATCCACACGTGCGGCGTGGAAGCATCGCCCGCGTGGACCATGGACGGCAGGGGCTGGGAGAGACGGTGGCTGCAGTGGAATATGGTGCAGAACTAGCAATCCGAAAATACACAACCTCCTCTCCTTTATATAGACGTATCTATAATGGGTTGCCACTAAAGAGCCCACTCTGTAGTTCATTTTCATCCCATTTCGGACCCAATCCGAATTCTGCTTCTTCTGCCTTAAGTGTGTGACCCTATAGGTTCACGCACGTTTAGACATGATATAGTACATCTACTCGGCCAATAGTTGGTATCGGCTTCTAGCAAAACGTGCCAACTCCCAAACATGCATAAAGATCGCATCGGACGAACCATCACATGTTTATGTTATTTCTTTTGCCTCACGATATTTGATCATGCTTCTAGCTGATAACTCTTTATCGATCCTGTGAATCGGAATTCCTTACTAGGTTAATTATTAACCTTATTTAGCACGACCATGCATTTCTGGATCTGATCACTCGAGTGTCCTAGAGAAATATGTCTCTCGTGAAGAGAGGGGCAAATCCCGTCTTGACTGAGTATGCCTTGCAGCATGCTTCATGACAAACGTGAAAGCTACTTTTAGAACTACTCTGTCACGGTGTAGCATTTGATAGCCCCAAAATAGGTTGATTCACATCTCAAGAACCTGCGACATTCTCAGGTCTAAGGACAAAGCAAACACAACGTGTAGAGAGAGAACTACAAACATTGTTGTAATGTCTCATGGTGGGTCAGTCCAACACCATGTTCACAACATGAGTTCACATTATTAGTTTGACATCACCATGTCTATGACTTGCAAAACAAAGCCATCAATCAACACATGTGTTAGTCTAATATTCAGGTGTGTTCTCACATTAACTCCGACTAGGTACATATTTAGAATAACCATGTAAGTAAAGAGTTGCACAAACGAGTCATGTACTTGTCAATCAATATAAAGATATTATTCAAGACACATTATTACAGATCATGGATACATAAATATATCATTATCTGTATGATTATCTTTCGGGCATATCTCCAACAGCCTCGGCCCCCTTCTCGTCTCACACCGTCGTGTTCTCCCGCCGATTTTGGCCAATGCCACAGCTTTTGGTCGTGATGCTCTACCACCTCCATTTTCCACCGTGCTCGGTGGGATGTTGCGACAGCCCGATGATTCTCCATTTGGATCCTGGAATAGCGCGTCGTTCTCGCAGGGCATCAAAATGTCTACTCCATCGGTTCCTAAATATAAGATGTTCTATCTATTGTTCATGTTGACTAGATACACACTAATATGAGTGAACTACATTAAAAGTTGGCTAGATACATGTAGACATATGTGAATGTGGAAAAAGGCTAAAACATTTTACATTTCGGAACGGAGGGATCCTGTTGAACGGGTGCCTTGTGTTTGCCCTGAGCTTGATGATGCCGTGGTGGCCCATGAGGTGATACTAGATCGCACGTCCTTAGTGCCAGCTAGTGGGTGGACTTCCATTGCAGGCATGGCGGTTAAATGCAGCCGAACGTTTTGAGAACTTTGGATTTTGCAGGTGGAGTGTGATTTCGTTTATTGATAAAGTAGGAGTGTGATTTCGTGGAGAGCTGAGTCAAGGATTTAGCAGAGCGGAGGACATCTGAATGGGCTCATAGGGTAAAAAGTAAAATTCACTCTTATATATAATTATCATGATTTACTTTTGTAATTTCGAATGAAATCATATGGAAAATCGTTCGATTATTCAACATCGTGTAAAAAAATGCTGTTGCAATGAGTTACGCTAACGAAGGGGCCGACGTGGAGACGGATCCCTCGTTCCTGTCAGTGTTTCCGCCGTCCTCACCCCCGGCCGAGGAGAACAAGTCCTTGCACAGATCGCCGTAGAACCTGCAGACCAGATCGACAAACACCGGCGACTTGAGCCGCTCCCAGCACTGTAGTAGATCCTCCACGTCCTGCCGGTCCCGCGCCTTCCCTTCCTCCCTCAAAATCTCCATCAGGCAGCTCTCGAAGCTATGGCATGCCTCCTCCTTCTCCTCTCCAATGCACGTGCTCGTCCTCGACCGAAGCCGCTCCACCATCTTCACGTAAGCCGGCGTCTCTGGTGACGGCACCGGCGCGTGCACCGGCACCTCAGGTACTGCCCTGAGCGCGGTAGGGCTCTCTGTCGAGGTTGCCGCCGTGGAGGAGGAACGTATGAGCGGCCAGAACACCGCGCGGACGGACTGGGAACTCCGGCTAGAGCGGCGGCGGCGGCTACGCTTGGCGGTGGACTTGCGGAACCTGAAGGCCCTGGGTATGCGGAAGAGCCGCATGAGGGCTCGCTTGCATGGCGCTAGAAGGCTGCACGACATGCAGGAGGGACGATGAGACGACCCACCCAGTGGTTGTGATCGTCGGGGACGTGGGGGCGCGGAGAGTTAAGAACTGATATGTTGGTTTCTTGGGTTGTCGCTACAGAATAGGTCATCGACGGGGGCATTAATACGAGAGATGCTGCGGGTTGTTTGGTTGCTCGATCATTGCATGTTTGTGGCATACACGTTCAGTCGTTAGTGGCGTGGCACTACTATGATCGTGCGTGCTAGTCAGCCTACTAATCATGGGATTCGTAAATCGTAATCCTAGGCACTGAGGCACCCTATGACCTCTTACGATGTATTTCTTCAAAGAAAAAAAGTGATCCAGGGATTCAAATTCAGTTTTTAATTATTTTCAACGATATGCCATTGTTCTGAAAAATATTAAATATATTTAAAACAGGCACATAAATTCAACTATTTCGGAAACATCTCACGTAGATTTCACACATATTTGGATTGTTTCAGTTATTCTCAGTCGATGACTATTTAAGCATGGTTTGTCAAAAGGTTTTACGAGTGTCAATACAT
Source organism: Alopecurus myosuroides (assembly GCA_028641055.1). Taxonomy (NCBI): domain Eukaryota; kingdom Viridiplantae; phylum Streptophyta; class Magnoliopsida; order Poales; family Poaceae; genus Alopecurus; species Alopecurus myosuroides. Next base: position 218,613,135 of record CM054061.1, on the reverse strand, counting down.
TTTTATCTAATTTTGAATGGAACCGTAATTAAGAGGGATGTTCAAAACATGATGCAGCTCTTTATTTGTGTGCAAATTTTATGAAATATTATTGTTATCACAATAAAGCATAATGAAATTTGCATGAAACCTCTAGCATACTTAAACTTATGTCATATCGATAAGAAACATGTCAACATGATAAATCAGCTTTATGGTGTGTCTGCCTCTCCTCGCCGCAGCAGCTGGAGCTCGCCTCGCTGCGCCTCCGGGGGTGCTACCCCCTCCGCCGCGTCGTCTTGGGGGAGGTCGTCGAACTTTTTCGAGGCGCTCGCGGAGCTAGAGGAAGTCGAGGAGGGGTCCTCTGCGAGCGAGGGCGCGCTTACCCCGAGGGCGGGGCCGGCCGCCGTCTGCTTTGGGGATTTCTTGGCTCGAGCGCAAGGGGCGCCGCTGCTGGGTCTCTCCTCCGGTGCGGCAAGGCCGTCCTTGGGTGCGCCCGGGGTGGCTGCTCCGCCGCCGACGCCCGCAGGAGTGGAGCAGGGTGCTCCTCTGTCAGCGGCCAACTTTCCCCGTTGCCGGGGGCGGCAGGCGCGGCTTCGTGGGGTCCGTCAGTGGCGCAGGAGGCCGGGTCGGAGCTCTCTGTGGGCGTCGAGGAGGCGGTGGTCCTCATCGGCGGGGTGACGGTCCCCATCTCGCCGTCGGCGGGCGCAGATCCAGATCTGGGGTCGGGGCTCTCCTTCTGCGGCTGGGCCGTTGTGGTTGGTTCATGAGCCTGCTGGACGGGGACTTAGTCCAGGCGGAGCGGGAGCGCACGCAAATAATGCTTTGCAAGACTTAGTACTGGGGGATGGGCCTGTTGGAGGCCTGGAGGGAGGGCTCGCCTCGCGCTCCGCTGGAGACCTATTTAGGTGGCTCTAGCGACCGGTGGGAACCCTAGATTTGGACCTAGGGTTTCCTGCCCACTCCGAAGATATCGACCGCCACCGCGCCTCTGCCGAGATCTTCCTCTACTCCTCTTCCTCCTTTCCTCCATGCCTGGCCCCGATGAAACACCGCGAGGAGTAGTGGTCCTTCGATGACTACGCCGGCAGGGGAAACCGCCGGGAGCTCAATGATCGCCTTGCTAGGGAGCAAGAGGAGAATCGGCGTCAGCAGCGGGACCGGACCCGCCGTGATGAAGACTAGCGTCGCAATCGTCCTCCTCCCCCTTGAGCCATATCCTCGAGGGAGAGACTCTGGCAGGGGGCCCGCGCCCTAACCAGCGCCCCCTCCTCCTCCGCGCAACTCGACGGAGGCCGCAGCCACGGGAGCTGGGTCTCCGCTGGAGGTTGGTGCGCTTCTGCCGCCCCCGGACATCTCCAAGGTCACATTACAATTGTGGGAAACAAGGCCACCTCCAAGCGGGGGTGCACGACTAAGCCCTTCTGCATCAAATGCCAAACCGAGGGACATCTGTCCGTGATGTGCGTGTGGCGGGGGCCGCGCATAACGAGGTTTTCTGGGTGGGTTTTGGCCGCGATGGCGTAGGCTTCATGTGACTTCAATTCCCAGACGAGGAGATGGTTCAAGCGCCACCTAACTCGGCGAGTCTGTTCATTGATGGGGCCGAGCTGTCCGCTGAGCAGGTTGAAGAAGAATTCAAGGATCTTGTCGGCGAAAATTGGAACTGGCAGGTCAAGATGCTCTCCAAGTCTGATTTCTCGCTGGTCTTCCTCTCCAAGGAGAGTCTCCGCATGGCCATCCGGGGGTGGGGATGGCATGCGCCTCCCGTTCTCCAAGGCACGCACTCTGGTGATGGAAGGGTCCATCGACGAGCACGCCACAGAAGTGCTCACGGACAATTGGGTCAAGCTGCATGACTTCCCACCTCCTTTCCACTCGGTGGCGCGCATGATGATCAGGGCTCGGCCGGTGGGATGGCCCAGAGAGGTGGATGCTAGCTCGCTGGGGGTGCTGGAAGTCCCGGTGCGCATGAAGATTGGCGTGTGTGTCTCCACGCCAGTGCTACAACATTTTCTCCTTAGAGTGAATGGTCAAGGTTTCAAGATTAGGGTGGAGGTGGAGAAGCCACCCAATGTTGCGAGGTCCAACTCCCCACCCCCTCCCAAGAAGAATAACAAGGACTCAGATGATGACGATGGGCTTGGGGATGGTTTCTCCAATGACGAGATGAACAATGAGCAGAACTGGCGCCGAAATAACAAGGAGAAACAGAAGAATAGCCCTCAGCCTTCTCCCAAGGGTGGGAAGGGCTCAGACATGCGCAAAACAGTGCGCGAGGAAAATGGGGTCTCCTCCCCCTCTCGTCCCAAAGCTGTCTCCGCCCCGCCCATTAACTAATACGGTTCGTTTCTGTCGCGCAAGATGCCGGAACCTGTGAAGTTCATGGGACTGGGGCACCATGCCTTCTCGTGTGCCAGAGGCGGGAACCTCGGTCTCGATTGTAGAGCATCCTCCATCCTCCCCTTTCCCAACCTTGGACACCATCTCACAGTCGTTGGGCGTGACGCTTGGCGCCATGCCCACCCCCTCGTCCAAGGACACCTTCGCCTCGCAGCGGGAGCGCGAACGCCACAACAAGTCGAACGCTGAACGTCCGTCCAGGGTGCTGGCCCCCTCCCTGGCACCGTTCCCGTAGCCTGATTTCTCCGCCGAGTCCATGGTGGTTCCGCAGCCAAGTCCCGGGGTTCTCACCCTCAGCGCACCAGTCCCGCGTGGCCCCAGGAGCTTGGCCCTCCCTGCGCTGGCTTCTAGAAAGAGCGCCAGGAGTGCTGGCTCCACGGAGGGGCCGATCCTCCATCGGGCGATGAACCATGCTCAGGAGAAGAAGACCTTGTCTGCTCGGCCTTCCGCGTCCAAGGACGGGGTGCCTAAGTCCTCCAAGTCCAAGTCTGGGCCAGGTACTCCCCCGCTCCCCGCCTTTACTGTTCTAGATTCCTTGTCCGATGATCATTTGCTCGCCGTGGCTAGGGATAGTTGTGTTGTGTTCCTGCCTGAAGCGGGCCAGCCCGCGGAAGTGCTCTCTGTGATTCGCACCGCTGAGGTTGCGCAGGCACACCTCGCTGCCGCCCGCGAGAAATTAGCAGCGGTGCCCCCTGCGGATTCCTTCACCGAGATCGCAGTGGCTCGGGCTGCTCCCAACCCTGATGTTGAGTTACACAGAGAAGCCCAGACATCTGTGGTCCCCCAACCACCCTCGTGCCCCATCCCTATTACACAACGCAGAGGCGACGTTGTAAAAAGCTCGGTTCCCCCAGGAAGCCTTACACCCGCCAAGCACAGACTAAATCAGTAGTGTCCAAATGAGATGCCTCTTTCTTAATATCCGGGGGTTTGCCGTTAGGGGGCGACGAGCCCTTCTGAAAGAATTCCTCCGCATCCACCATATTGATGAAGTCTATTTCTAGGAGACTATTGAAACCGATTTTACGGATCAGGAACTCCGCAGCCTCGAGAGTGGCGAGAAATTTGTCTGGAATTGGCTTCCTGCCAATGGGCACTCCGGGGGAATGCTCACATGGGTCAAAGATAGTCTGCTGGAGGTTGGGCGATGGATCAGGGCGAATTTTTCATTAGCCTTTCCCTTTTTCACCGCCCGTCCAGCAGGAAGTTCGAGTTCGTAGGGGTTTACAGGCCCGCGGATCACGCTAGATCTGCCAGCTTCCTAGAGGAGCTCTCGGGTAAGTTCGCTAGGTGCGACCTGTGTAACATCCCAAGTATGAAATATCCCTTAGAATGTTTTGTTTCTTGTTTTAATTCAAGTATTGCATCATGTCATCATGTTTAATTATTTGTTTGCATTTGTTACTATTTGTTTTGCATCTGTTTTATCTTGTTTTCATAATGAAACTCAAACAATTTCAAATGGTTATTTCATACTTGCTCTGTTACAATTTTTTAAATGAAAATCTCAAATAAAAACAACTCATTTGTTGTCATATTAATCCATAGTTATCAATTAATAAAATGGTGTTTCTAATTCCACTAATTCATTCCAAATTGGTTTCAAATTCAAAGCAAATCATCAACAACACCTCATTTGGAAATTATAAGAAAAATACCAAACCATTCCAATATTTCTAATTAATAACAGGGTTCACCCTATTAAGTGGTTGTTTTCTATATTAATTAACAAAATATTCCAATTCAAACCAAATGTATTCAAACAGAACCCAATTTGAAACTATAAAAATAATAACCAAAAACTTTCTCTTATTCTTTGTTTCCAATTAAATCTTTTGGGTCACCTTATTAAAAGGTTGATTTTATTAATCATTTTAAATATTCAAAAGTCATCCAAATTGGTTTATTTTCCAAACAGCACAAAAATTTAAACATTTTTGAAATCCAAACTTGTTAACTGTTTGAAATTAACATAACAAGCACACCCTAATTTTCCTGGAATTTTTACTAACCTACAAACAATCTTTTTCTTCCAAATTTGTTTTCTGCAAAAAAAAATATAAAACAGAAAAAGAAAAAGGAGAAAACTGCCACGCGCGCGCGTCACCTAACTACCCAACCCACCTAAGCCCTACCAGCGCGCGGCCCAGCCCGTTATTCCCCCGCGTACCGGTTCGTTATAACGCCGCCGTCGTCGTCCCCCCGTACGGCATGAAATCCGCCGGTGCCACGTACCCCTCCTCGCCGAGCAGACGGACATCGTCGATCACCGCGCCCTATAAGACCCCGCGGACCGCGCGCCGCCAAACCCTAGACCCTAGGCTGCTACTTCCCCCCTCGAGCCGCCGCCGTTTTCCATCTCCTCGTCGACATCCCTTCTTCTCTACAACTCGCCGGCGTTTTCCTCTCTGATCCCGCCATGATTACCACCGCAGTAGCCACCCGCTCTCCCACCTAGCTGCTGGAACCAGAACCCCACTCCACCCTCTCCAGTTTGCACACAGTAGCTTCCCCGGAGCGCCACCACATCTGCGACGCCGTCAACGACATCGTCGCCGGCCGCGCCACCCCGAGCACCTGCTTCCACGGCCAAATCCCGGTGAGCACGCGTTCCACCCCCTCCTGGTTCCCCTCCGTAGCGCGCACGAGTACGCACGAGTTTGCACCCGATCTGCACCCCAGCTGCTGCGAGCAACGACGAGATCGCCGCAGGTGAGCCTCTGTCATGTCGCGGAAGCACGCGGTCGTCAGGAAAAAGTTCAGTTAAAAGTTCAGTATTCGCCGTTGTAACAATATCCCCCCTGCGTATCTGAACCTGACAACGAAGGCGCAGCAGCGCATCTGGTTCAGTAACACGCGCAGCGAGCGAGAGGTGTAGCGTTCGAGCCCCTGCCCTCGCGGGATGTTTCCCCCAATTTTTGCGGCCAAGCGCCGACAGGGAGGGCCCCCTGTCAGCCTCTCCCTTGCCACGCCAGCACACCAGGGCCCGTGGCCCACCCTGCAGTGGCTGCGGCTAGGGTGCTGGCCCGTAACAAAAGTTTAAAACGTTTATGTTTTATTTTCCAAATGATTTTAAATTGCAGAAATAATCCCTAAAACTAAAACTTTTATAACTTTTAATCTATAACCCCAATAAATAAAAGTTATATATGTTTATTGTTCCAAATTAAAATATCTATCCAAATAATTCATTTGTTTCCTGTTTTGAAATTTCAAAATGCAATTTAAATTTGAATTCAAATAATTCAAATGCAATTTGCTAAATTCACTAACTAATTCATTACTAATCCAATAAATACAAATAAAATATGTTTCTCATACCATTTTGAATAAACTATTCAAATATAAATTTTGTTTCATTGTTTGAATAATTTAAATTGCCTAAATATTTTAATACTTGTTTAATTCAATTAAATTTGATAAAATCATAACTTGCTCAAAATAAAATATTTTTGAACATGCAAAATATGTTTTCAAACCATCAAAGTGTGAACTTTTCAAATGTGAGTTTGAAATTATGTTTTGAATAAATAAAAATTCAAATAATATTCACACTTGTTTTAAATTCAATTAAAACTTGTTTAATATTGTTTAATTCATAATAAATTCATCCTAATTCCAATTTCAATATTTGAAACATGTAATCCAACTAAAATTTGATGTTCTTTTCAAATATAAATTTTGTTAATTGTTTTGCACACTTTAATTTGATGAAAACAACAATTGTTTGTGTGACATGTTTAAGTAACCCAAAATTTCTAAACTTAATAAATGATTTCCAAAACTTGTTAAATCCTTTTATCACTTGCATATATTATTGTTATTTGTTGTTATTTTGTTGATACCATCATGCATGCATCATGCTAACAACTTTCACCTAATAATTAATTGTAAATCATTTGGTTCCAACTTAATCCATGAACCTTTTCCATATGCAACTCAAAATTGCATAGGGGTCCATCTTAATTGTGTGACCATGTCACTTAGTTTATTTTGATGCAACCATTAACTTGTCATGCATCATCTATGATTGTGCACAATGCCATGATAATGATTGTTTATATTTCTGTCTTGTTTGTTTGCTTCTTCTCGAATAGACGACGACGTTGAGACAGACGATCTTTACAGCACCCCTTCTGAGGATCTAGCTCAGTACCCGGCTGCTGAGTTTGCAGGCAAGTTATCACTCACATGAACCATTGTGTTCCTTTCAACCCTGGTTACCGATACTTCCGTTGTCTATTTCTGCTAGCCTTAGTGGTAGTTGTTTCTATTACGAACCTATCACATGAATCCCTTAACCCTGATATTGCCTCACCACCACTCCTACAACCCTATTGATTGAGCCAGTGTCTTACTAGCATGCTTAGCTTGTTTTGCTCGAGTCTGCTACCCGTTACTTTCAGTTACTACATCTTTATTATGTTCTGGGGGCTCGATGTTTAATCAATCAATCATGCTAATATTATTGCTAAATAATAATTTGATGATAAGGCACCGGCAGGAGGCCCTGTGTGGTTTTGAGGCCTGCTAGTGTCGACCCTAATAGGAAAAGGGTCTTGTCTACTGATCCATGATGAGCGCACTACCCGCATGTGGGAAGCGAGTATGGGCGCCCCCCTCAATTTGATTCGATTCGCATCTCGTCCAAATCATCTCATTTAGTTCGTGTTTTCCTTTTGCCGCATGCATGTTTTTGCGAGCCCAGCGCAGGGTGGAACTTTCGTAGTCGGCATATAGGGGGACACGTTCTTAGAGTGCTATGAGGGTCCATTTTCTTCTGGGCTCGATTAGCCGTGCGCCCAAGGTGCTTTGGGCTTGATGCGAAGAAGAGTTGAGTTGTGTTGAGTGCCACGCTTGGTGGGAGGCATCCCATCTGGCGGGGTATTCTTACGTGTACGGCCAAATTGGTGCAACCCTGCAGGGATAATCTTCTCGAGAAGCCGTGTTTTCCGCGGTTATGGTTAACTTGGTGAAAGTACTGGCTAACAAGTACTCAGGCCAACTTAAACCTAATGATTCACCATCTCACACCCTATGATTAACAATTTGACTAGTAATAGGTTTATTGACCCAATAACTTGATTCATTTTAATCCAACTGTGTGAGTTATCCTCGGATTGCTTCTTTGGATAAGGGGCGAGATCCATGATGGGTTTGTTTGAAGTTATCTTTCAGTTGGTTACAACACTCGATCTTATCCCCTTTCTAATAGTTGGAAGTGGTAGAATCTCTGTAGTTGGTTAGTGCAGCCAGTTGCAGCATCTTATATATCCCCTTCCTTCCGTTGAACCCAAGTCATCTGTGCTTGTGTTGACGGGCTACACTTTGGTGAACTGTGAGTCTTGCTTGCCAGTACGTCTATGTACTGACCCCTTTGGGGCCGTGGTTTCCGCAAACTACGCTTACGAGGATCCAGGTGACGGCTACTACGTGGAGTTTGACGAGGCTGCTGACGAGTAGTTAGCGGACCCGGGCAGGATCCGAGACACCGTGGATGGGCTCCGTCTTTATTTCAGTTTCCGGCTTCTTAAGCCTATTTGGATTTGTCTGTACTCAGACCCCTATGAATGCTTCCGCTGATATGTAATGATGTTATGTTGGGACATGTGTCCTCTGGATGATTGTATTTGCTATCTCTGCCCTAGTGAGGGCCATTTGCAACTTATTTCAATCTTTTGTGTCTTAGAGGCATGTTGTGTTATCCTTTTGTTCAAAGCCGTTGACGTACCATGTGTGTATGGTATGAAGTACGTCAATGGTAGTGTCCTGATTTCTACGGGATAGTTTACATCGACGGTGAACAGTAGCGATGGGTTGTCACACATAAGTGTTGGCCTACTCGTAAGAGGACGCGGGTGCCGGTAAGCCCCGTAATCCCATCAGAATATTGTTCAGTTCGTACGGTGAGTATCCTCTAGAAGTCCGGGTGCGACAACCTGCCCATTGCGAGGCCGACTAAAACAATGACCGAATCTCTTGGCCTTGCATTAATTTGTTCAATACGCACATAGCTGAGTGGGGCATGCAGGAGATCCGCCGGGCAGGGGCCTGATATAGGTGGACTAACAAAAGACTCAACCCTGTGAGGTGCGTTTTGGACAGAGCTTTTTTGTCCTTGTCCTTGGACACGGATCTCCCCCTGTCCACTGTTGTGGCGGAAACGCCGTTAGGGTCTGACCACACTCCGCTTATTCTGGATACGAGAGAGGGCTCTCCTATCTGGAGTAACCACTTCTTTTTCGAATCTGGGTGGTTCGAGTTGCCGGAGTTTTCCTCGTGGGATAGGCTGGCTCGGGATGTTCGAGGTAGGGACATCCTCGATTGGTGGCAATTTATGAGTGGAGGGTTGCGGCAGAAATTGCGAGGCTGGAGTTGGAACCTGGGACGGGAGTCCTGTTAGAAGAATGCTTCCCTCCTTGAGCGCATTCAGTAGCTTGATCTGCAGGCTGGTGCGGCAGACTTAGGTGACGAGGAGTGGGCGTTTCGCTACCACCTAGAGGAATAACTCCTGCACTCGTATCGGCTCGAAGAGGAATACTGACGTCAGAGGGGGCGTATCCGGTGGGCACTTCCAGGGTGATGCAAACACCACGTATTTCCACGCCGTGGCTAATGGGCAGCACCGACGTTGCAACATCTATTCCCTTGGAACGGAGGGCGGTGTGATCTCCGGAAAGTTAGCCCTTCGGGATCATATTTATGGGTTCTATAGGGAATTCTTGGGGTCGTCGTCGGCTAGAAGCTATGGGATTGCTAGAGCCACATGGGGTCCAAAGGGAAAAGTCCTTGAGGAGGAGAACGTTTCTCTCGCGCTTACCTTCTTGGAGTCAGAGCTCAAGGCTGTGGTGTTGAGCATGAAGTCTGACACGACCCCTGGCCTTGATGGCTTCATGGTTCCTTTCTTCAAGAAGTGCTGGCCTCTGATTAAAATGGTGCTCTGCACATTCTTAATGATTTTATCCTAGGTAGGATTGACATTTCCCGTCTCAACTTTGGGGTGTTGACGCTACTTCCTAAAGTCCCGGGGGGGGGGGGGGCGGATAAAATTTCGCATTTTTGACCAATCGCCCTGATCAACGTCATCTTCAAGATTATCTCCAAGGCTTTTGCTTCTCGCCTCGACCCTATCGCCAATCGCACGATCAGCCCCAACCAGACTGCCTTCATCAAGGGCCGTTTTATTCTTGACGGCGCCCTGGCCCTTCATGAAATCGTACATGAGCTCAAGAGCAAGAAGCTGGGGGAATCTTTCTTAAACTGGACTTCGAAAAGGTGTACGATAGGGTTAATTGGGACTTCCTCCATGAAGTATTGAGCAGAAAAGGGTTTGACGTGGGTTTCATCCACCGCATCTCCCAACTAGTTTTCGGGGGGCAGACGGCGATCTCCATCAACAGGGAGATAGGACCTTTCTTCCGCGACAAGAGAGGGGTGCGACAGGGGGTCTGACGGGGGGACGTAACCTGGTAGGCCATACACCAAGGAATAACCCGGCCCAAAGGACACTGTGCAGGATCCGGCTAAGGATAAGGAAACCTGTGAAGGCCCAAGTTTGTAGGCCCGGTGACCCGGGTTGTGGGTTGTTGTAAAGGAAAGTTAGGGTTTGTGTGCCGTATCCGGGTAGGAACCAGGGTGCGCCTTGGGGAATAAGCCGGGGGTACGGGTGCTTTATAAACCGACTCCCAGGTCTAGTTTTACATAGAGATCTAAGAACCCTAGCAACATCGTGTGATATCGAGCATCAAGTGTAATCCCAGAGTTGAGTTATTATATCAAGATCGGAGACTCGGCGAATTTGATTGCCGGCTACCAGATCGAATTGCACCATGTTTTCCTCTGAGCTAAACCCTCTCCCAAATACCTGTGTCGTCTTGCCCCAAGATCAGTTACCCCCGGTAACATCTGCCGTGATTATCCCACGACAGTTGGCGCCCACCGTGGGGCCTGCGTCCAAAGGTGTTTACATCACGGGAGAAGCTCGGAAGGGCATGGAGAATCTTGTCATCGGCGAAATCTGCATCGACCACGAAGGAGAAAAGATGGTGGACGATTCCGGCTGGGGGCCGGAGTCGGATCACCTCGAAACCGGATCCGTCGTAACGATCGGCCGGATCAACATCTTCATCGGCACGGTACGAACGACTAATTTAAGAGGACAATATCATGTGCATACTACAGGAACTTCCAGCAGGAACAAGGAGACATTAAAGCAAGCGGCAAACTCGGTTTCGTTGGCCGCGCCGGGATATCTCAGATGGGCGGAACAAGAGGTAACGTGGAGTAGAAAAGACCATCCGGAGAAAGTAGAGCGTCCAGGAGTCTTGGCATTGGTGGTTGCTCCACAGGTTAATGGTTACGAATTGAAGAGGGTCCTGATGGACGGTGGAAGCAGCATCAACATCCTTTATTGGGAAACCTTCTTACGGATGAGTCTCAAAGAGTCTCAGTTACAAAAAAGTTCGACAATCTTTCATGGGATCGTGCCAGGTCACTCGGCGAGCCCTGAGGGAAGGATCACCTTGGAAGTTGCTTTTGGAGAATCAACGGATAATTATCGAGTTGAGTGGCTCACGTTCGAGGTGGTCAAATTGCGCAGTCCTTACCACACGCTGTTTGGGAGGCCGGCTTACGCCCAATTCATGGCTAGGCCGTGCTACGTGTATTTGCAGCTGAAAATCCCGGGTCCTAAACGGACCATCACTATACATGGGAACCGGGATATAGCGGCCGAGTGCGACGAAGGGGATTCGGTTATGGCCGAGCAAGCATGCAGAAAGGAAGAACTCGAATATTACCGGTCTCAAGTAAATCCGGACGATAGAACAGCCTTGAAAAAGCCGAATACCGAGGATGAGAGAGCAAAATTCAAGGCAGCGCAAGACACCAAGAAGATAGATTTTGTCGAAGGGGATTCCACTAAACAGTTTACCATAGGGTCTAACTTGGGAAAAAAGCAGGAGGAAGCGCTCGTGGAGTTTATTCGTTCGAATGCAGATGTGTTTGCCTGGACACCTAGCGACATGCCGGGTATCCCTACAGAACTGGCTGAGCACAGTTTGCATGTGGATCCCAAGTCCAGGCCCGTGAAGCAAGGTTTGAGGAAAATGAATGAGGAAAGAAGGAAGGCTATAGGCGAAGAGATCGCTCGGCTATTGGCAGCCGGCTTTATCATGGAAGTATTTCACCCGGATTGGTTGGCTAACCCGGTTCTAGTGATGAAAAAGACCAATGAGTGGAGGATGTGCATTGATTTTACGAGTCTCAACAAACATTGCCCAAAGGATCCGTTCGCGCTACCAAGGATAGATCAGATTATAGACGCAGTAGCTGGAAGCGATCTGTTATGCTTCCTGGACGCATATTCCGGGTATCATCAGATTAAGCTCAAAAGGGAAGATTGGGAGAAAACATCATTCATAACCCCTTTTGGGGCCTTTTGTTATAAAACTATGACGTTTGGGTTGAAGAACGCTGGCGCAACTTACCAACGGTGTATTCAAAAGTGCTTCGAGGACCAAATCGGACGTAACGTCCATGCCTACGTGGATGATGTGGTCATCAAGACCAGGAAGGCGGAGACATTTATCGATGATCTAAAGGAGACGTTCAAAAACTTGAGGAGGTACCAGATGAAGCTTAACCCGACAAAGTGCGTGTTTGGAGTTCCAGCTGGGAAATTACTCGGCTTCATAGTTTCCGAGAGAGGAATCGAGGCAAACCCGGATAAAATCAAGGCCATCCAGAGTCTGAAAAAACCGGAAAATTTGAAGCATGTTCAAAAGCTCACGGGCTGCGTAGCAGCCTTGAGCCGATTCATATCCAGACTCGGAGAAAAAGCAATACCCTTGTACCGGCTCTTGCGGAAATCAGATAAGTTCGTGTGGGATCAAGAGGCGGACGAGGCATTTGAGGCACTAAAGAAGCAGTTATCTGAAGCACCAGTACTAGCGGCGCCGGGTCCTAAAGAGCCTATGTTACTATATGTGGCAGCTGGCCCCTGAGCCGTCAGCGCAGTAGTTGTTGTGGAACGCCAAGAGGATGGGAAAGGATACCCGGTTCAGAGGCCGGTTTATTACGTCAGCGAGGTATTATCAGAAGCAAAGCAGCGCTATCCACATTGGAAAAAGTTGGTGTTCGGGGTCTTTATGGCCAGCCGGAAGCTGAAGCCGTATTTCCAAGAACATCCCATAACAGTGGTTAGTTCAATACCAATGTCGGATATCATCAGAAACTCGGACGCGACGGGAAGAATAGCCAAATGGGCGATAGAGATGGGGGATTATCACATCAACTACGAACCCAGGTCAGCAATCAAATCTCAAGCTTTAATTGATTTCGTTAACGACTGGACACATACAGGCATGACTACAACGGTTCCAAATTCCGAGTCATGGATCATGCACTTCGATGGATCAAAGCAGTACGAGGGATTAGGAGCTGGGGTGGTGCTAACATCACCCAAAGGAGACAAATTGAGTTACGTACTACAAATTCACTTCGACTGTTCCAACAACGTGGCCGAGTATGAGGCCCTATTGCATGGCTTAAAGGTAGCCAAAGAGATGAACATCAAGAGGATACGATGCTTCGGAGATTCGGACCTTGTGGTACAACAGGTGTCAGGAATGTGGGATAGAAAGGACGCAACTATGGCAGCATACCGCAGGGAAGTTGATAGGGTTGCAGGATGTTTTTCCGGGTATGAGGTGGAGCATATAGACAGAAGAAAGAATGAGGCAGCCGACGCCCTCGCCAGACTCGGCTCGCGCAGAGAGCCGGTTCCGCCTAACGTTTTCCTGGACGAATTATGGCGACCATCAGTTAAAATCGAGTCAGAGGAGGAATTGGCAAATCAAGACCCGGATTCAGGATTCGTGGCCACTGTACGTACTATTCCAGAGTGGACAGAACCGTTTTTGGCCTACCTGTCACGAGGCGAGTTACCACAACAGGAGGTATTAGCAAGGCAAATTTTGAGGCGAGCAAAGGGATATTCTATCATCAATGGGGAATTGTACAAGAGAAGCGCAGCAGGAGTCTTTTTGCGCTGCGTAGCGCCGGAAGAAGGCAGACAGATTCTCAAGGAAATCCATGAAGGCGACTGTGGACATCATGCGTCCACAAGGTCTCTTGTGGCTAAAGCTTATCGACACGGGTTTTTCTGGCTCACGGCCCTAGCGGATGCGGAACGATTGGTAGCAAGGTGTGACGGATGTCAAAGGTACGCTCGCCAAACCCATGTGCCGGCTATGGAGTTGCGGACTATCCCGTTAACTTGGCCGTTTGCTGTCTGGGGTATGGACATGGTTGGCCCCTTTCATATGTCACCGTGCAAGAAGACACATCTTTTGGTGGCTATTGATAAGTTTACCAAGTGGGTTGAGGTTATGCCAGTTACTAATTGCGAAGCAGCTACAGCAGTCAAGTTCCTGAAAAGGATTATCTACCGGTTCGGGTATCCCCACAGCATAATTACCGACAATGGAACCAACATGTCCCTTGGTGAGATGGAGAAGTTCTGTGCCAACAATGGAATCCGTCTTGATGTTGCATCGGTGGCTCATCCGCAGGCCAATGGACAAGTGGAGAGGGCAAACCAAGAATTCCTTCGCGGATTAAAACCACGATTGCGAGTTCCCTGTGTCAGGGCTGCTGGTGCATGGGTCGAAGAACTTCCTTCTGTGGTTTGGGGTATCAACACTACACCTAACAGATCAACTCAGATGACACCCTTCTTCATGGTCTACGGTGCGGAAGCAGTGTTACCGAGTGACATTATTCACGATTCACCGCGAGTATCAGCTTACGTCGAAATAGAGAACGAAAAAACCCGGCAGGACGCCGTAGATATGTTAGAAGAGCAAAGAGAACAAGCACTGGAAAGATCAGCCATATATCAGCAAGATCTACGGAGGTATCATAGCCGGCGCGTGAAAACCCGGGTATTCCAGGAAGGAGACTTGGTTCTGCGCCTGGTACAGTCAAGCGAAGGAAAACACAAATTATCACCACCATGGGAAGGACCATTTATCATAAGCCGGAATCTGCATAACGGATCATATTACTTGATAGATGCAAGGGAAGAGTCGGCTACAGTCAACGACACCGCACACACCACTTCATCTATGCAAGAAAGAGATAGACCATGGAACGTGGCTCAGCTACGTCCATATTATACTTAGTAAAGACTATATTGGCAAGTGGAATTGCACGATGTAATAGGCAGCAGGTTTTCAGACGTACTCTTTTCCTATCCAGGGTACCTTTGGGGACTGGACGGGTTTTTAATGAGGCGGCTTGCTGACCTAGATGTTTCATATCAAGTAAAGAGATGGTTATTAAGAAAAGAGATGGTTGTTATCAGGTTATGTACTCTCAGTACGATGCGTATATCTAGGTCTTGGGGGCTGGTCGCTTGAATAGCACAGTTACAAACTCAAAGACCCGGCCATGATGCCTATGAGTTATAAGGGCCGATTACTCGCAAACGAGTACGGCTACAATCTTATAACCGGACAAAGAAGTCCAAATTTCTTGGCTATTCTTACTTAAGCTCGATGTGACTCGCATTAAAGTGGCATGATTTGTTCGCTTACGATGGCAGTTAGTCATGAAACCCGACGGGGATTGGCTGGCCACGTCTTCGTATGGATGTAACAACATGGTATCCACGCGAAAGCCGGCTTACAGTACAAGATAGTCAAAAGGGTCATCTAAACCACAAGTTACGCAGAGTACAAGGCTGAATAGCTGGAAACTCAACGACTATTAAGCATAACTTCAAAACCTATGTGAAACAACTCAGGGATCTTTGTGAAATTAGCAGTAGGCAGTTTGTTCCCTTTTCAAGATCAAGTGTCCTAGACTCGGCGATCCGGGCTCGGTGGCTTGAAATCTTGAAAAGAGAAAAAGTGGCTTACTTGTATAATTGCAAAAACCCAAATATCCGAGTCTTGGGGACTTGGGGACTTCGAAGCAAAATCCGCTTGTCAATACCCATGAAACCCGGAAATTGAGTTTTCGCAAAAGGAACAATAAATAAAACCAGATATCGAGAACAGATGAGCTTGATAATGGATAAACTTAAAAAGGCCGGAACAGGCATCGAGTATATCAAGGCCTTGGCGTGCATTACAAAAATCCTGGTGAAAAAATATCAAAGGTGCACAGGTGCACCACCCAAAATATAACTGTTTCACAAAGTATGTTGACTGACTAGCGCTTAAGAAGAGGCATTAGAAACCATATATCACTCGGCGTTCATCTTGGCCTTACCCTTGCCATCATTGGTGGTAGCAGCAGCACCCGGGTCAGCAGTACCAGCCCCTGCAGGGGGCGGAGCGACTGGTGTTGAGGTAGCAGGAGCAGAGCCGGCTTCAGCTTGCTTCTTGGCAGCCTCCGCCCTTATCGCAGCAGCTTCCTCCTTCCACCGAGCCAGCATGTCATACGGCTCAGGAAGATCTGACTTAATTACTTTACCGGCAGAATCATATGCTGGAACAAGTATATTAACGTCCAGTTCATCAGCAATTACGCTGGCCGGGTAACGGACCTCCTTCTGGACGGCCTGAAAATCCTTTGCCGAAAACTTGGATCCGTCAAGCTTGAACTCTGGGAAGCCGCCCATAATCCTCGCTAGCTCGAGCTTGGGAAGATAAGCTTTGGCAAGTGCAAGCCCCCGGGTCACTCCAACCCGGCAAGACGAGCGCTTCCAGTGCCGAATCCACTCGGGAACAGTGGATAAGGCGTCCAGCATCCTCTTCAGATCAACATGTCCTCTGCCCGGCCACCGCAACTCATCAAGGATCCATCTGGTTCCGGCACATAGTTGCCGGATAGCGCTATTCATGGTTTTCAGCTTGGCTATGTCATCCTCTTCCGGCATGGTTTCGTCCGGGCCTGAGGAAATGGAGACATAAGTCGGGAAACTGTTGCTATCTATCAAAAAGATAAACCAGAGGAGGAAACGTACCAAGTAAAGCACGATATGTGTCCGATATTTGGACGGAAAGGCTTGTTAGGTCATCTTCTGCTCGGTGAGCCCTTTTCCTATATTTTCTCATTATCAACTTATTCCTCCTAGACTCGGCCTCGGCCGCCTCATGTAAAGCTACCTCCTTTTCGATGAGCTTGGTGGCGCCCGCCAGTTTTGAAGGGTTCGTTGCATAGAAAACAAAAATTTTCCTACGCGAGAGATACCCGAAAGGCCAAGATCTAATCTATGAGACGAAGTGCAACGGGCAACAAGAGGGTTAAGGAGAACACATACCCTCGAAGACTCAAAGTGGTACGAGATCAAATCTCGTTGTTGGCGTAGTCGTACTCACACCGATCCCGATAGCGAGAAGATGGCACCGCAATCCGGCGGTGCATCCGTGATCGGTCACACGTACGGTTGATGACGACCTCCGTTCCCTCGTTCCAGCGGGGCGCGGAAGTAGAGGATCCCTCGGAACTCCAGCAGCACGACGACGTGGTGGTGGTGAAGAATCCCACGGTCAGGGCTTCGCCAAGCCGGAGACCATGAAATGGAGCAGCGGGTGGAGGGAAAGGGAAGTGGACAAGTGTGTGGAGGAGGGAGAGCTCTCACCCTCCTTTTATAGGAGAGGGGGGAGGCAGCCCAAGGGGGGTGCGGCCAGCCCCATGGTGTGCCCCCACCTCTTCCCTCATGATGTGAGTGGACACTCCACTCACACCCACTCATTTTCCTTTAAACCCCACTTAGAAAATCCAAGAGTTTTTCTTTAATAAATCAATAAAACATTGTTATTTCTTTATTTCAGCATTTGTTAATTCTATTAACAAACATTTGCATAAAGCACCTCGAATCATTTGTTAATTCTATTAACAACCATTCGACGAAAAACCCCTTGAACTATTTCAATTTTCCCCGAAACAATTTCGGTGCTGCCCAAAATATTCTTCGATATTCCGTATCCTCTCAAACGCGTCATCGAACCTTAAGTGTGTCACCCTACGGTTCGCGAATAAGATAGACATGATCGAGACTCCTCTCCGATCAATAATCAACAGCGGGATCTGGAGATCCGTGATGACTCCTATATATTCAACGATGACTCTCGTGATCGTGTGAACCAACAACGCCGTGAACTATTCCCTTTGTCTCGCGATATTTTACTTGTCCGAGATTCGATCATTGGTATCAACCATACCTTGTTCAATCTCGTTACCGACAAGTACTCTTTTCTCGTTCCCGTGATATAACATCCTTGCGATCATATCACGTGCTTGCAAGCGGTTTCGATGTGATATCACCGAGAGGGCCCAGAGTATATCTCTCCGTCATTTGGATGGACAAATCCCACTCTTGATCCATGATCCTCAACTAATACTTTCCGAATACTTAACGACACCTTTATAGTCACCCTGTTACGGTGTGACGTTTGATGCCATCAAAGCACTCTTCCGGTATCAGTGATTGACATGATCTCAAGGTCTAAGGAATAAGTTACTTCGTATGTTTGATATAACAATGTAAACTAAATGACTTGATCGCATTGCTATATTCTCTTTGGGTATATGTTCATCACATCATTCTTCTAATGACATGACCCCGTTATTAATAACATCCAATGTTCATGATCAGGAAACCTTGATCATCTATTAATCAACGAGCTAGTTAAAAGAGAGGCTTTACTAGGAACCATTGTTTGTTTATTAAGCACACATGTATCAACGTTTCCGGTTAATACAATTCTAGCATGAGAAATAAACATTCATCATAAACAAGGAATAAGATAATAACCATTTTATTATTGCCTCTCGGGCATATTCCCTTTAGTCTCCCACTTGCACTAGAGTCAATAATCTAGTCTGTAAGCACTTTAACACATATGGCGTACGAGTGTTATTACCATGCTTCGCATGCGGTAAACATCATCAAAAAGATCTGAACTGTTCAGGTCCTATTGTATTTGCATGTTCTTTGCGTCTACATGCATCACTCATTCTCTAATGAGATGGCTTTGTATATATATATGGTCAATTGATGAAAACTTAATTCCTCAGCTTAAACTGATGTCACTAACATTGTGAAAATGTAGCTTCATAGTGTTAGCATTCTTGGAAACTCACCAAGTTCCGGTGATACCTTAATTCCTCAGCTTAAACTGATGTTACTAACATTGTGAAAATGTAGCTTCATAGTTTCAGCATTCTTGGAAATTCACCAAGTTCAATAAAGAACTCCTTGACACAAAATACACTTATAATCAGTTGTTAACACAACGATATAC
The DNA here is from genome assembly GCA_028641055.1 of Alopecurus myosuroides. NCBI lineage: Eukaryota > Viridiplantae > Streptophyta > Magnoliopsida > Poales > Poaceae > Alopecurus > Alopecurus myosuroides. Next base: position 218,594,494 of record CM054061.1, on the reverse strand, counting down.
TTTAGCCTTTGTTGTAGTATCTGTCACTATATTTTAATTTTGAAACTCTTTCAAATCCAGCATGGAAGTTTCTTCCATCCTATTGTGCTACCCTTCATCACATATTTTAATTGAGATAAAATTTCTTGAATAAATGACAAGACTATTAGTGTAACATATTACAACTAATATTTTGTCATTACTACATAGGAAAACATATCCTTAGCATTTCTAAAATGACACAAGGATCTCTCCCACTGTTGTCTAATCATCATATGAATTATCCTGCTATAACATTTTATAGCATAGGACTCATCTGGTCGTGTACATAGCATGGAAACATGACTTAGAAATCTCAATTTCAATGATGCTCATCATATGTCAAAACACATGAATCTTGCTCAATTATTTTCCATGTGACAAGAACTCCTTCTTGTCATTTTCATATTGACTTACTTCAATATTTCATCTATGTAATTTGGCTTCAATCATATCAGGTGCGTCAATCCATCTTTTACAGATATCGATGCCCAATATCTTCTAAGCCTTTCATCAATATGAAATCGAAAATATTAACCGTGTTAATTTAAAATACATATTTTCCAATCAACCATATGTCATCTACATAAAGTATTGGAAATATGTCATAGCGCTCCCACTTAATTTCTTGTAACTCTACAACCATCTTTATCATTCATGATGGAATCAAAACTCTTTTGATAACTTCATTAAGCTAAAGATTTCAACTTCGCTATGCTCACTTCAACCATTGAAGTGTGCATGCATTTCTAGCAACCTTTTGAATTTTACAAAACTCTCAGACTGTACACATCCTTGATCAAACTTCCTCGAGAGGAGAGTTGGTTTTGTTATTCAACTGCCATATCATAATATGTAACTTTTTGCTAGAACTATCCGCAAAGACTAAAGCATCACTACGGAAGATCGAAATCTTGTAGTAGTCAACTCTTTGAACTTCGTCGAAAACAACTTTTCGATAAGTATCCATGTCTTTGTCGCTATATAGACCCTTTTGCTATCGTTAGGCATCATGCCTATTGAAAGGACTACCAAGTCACATACTTGATATTCATACAAGGATACTATGGCGGATATAATGACTCATAGTCAATTTTACGAAGTCAGGGCCCATCATTTGCTTCCTTTATAAGGTCCAGGTCCTTTTGTTGTCAAAACAACACTTTACACTTAAACCACAAGTTGTTTTAAGTACAAAGTTTTTGGACTTTTCTGGTACAATTCGCAAACTCATTTGAAGTATCTACAACATTTGTAGTGTCTTCTACTTAGTCAAAATAGTAAACCCCGAAACAACTTCCAGTGCTGCGCTACTCTTGACATGATAACGAAGATTCTCTAATCTCGTTGAGTTTGTACTGTGCTCCCACTCACTTGTTTCGCAAGAACTACTTTCTCGAGAAATCAACCCTTTCTGACAAACAACATTTGTCTTTTGGTTCGGTGATAGGAGAAATACCCAATGTTTTATTTGGGATAACCTTATAAACATATATTTATCCTATTTTGGTTGTAAACATTTTACACATGCTATGCATACCAAAACTTAAGAAAGTGACAATTCGGGTCACTACCCAAACCATATCTTATATGTTGTCAATTTCAGCGGATCATGATGGTGCTCTTTTCAGTGGAAAAACGGTTGTCACTAATGTATAAACTACAAAATTATAATGGCAATTTTATTAATCTTACCATGTCAAACAGGGTTTGATTTTATCTTTTGAATACTCCAATCTAATGTGGGGTATTCGAGAAGTATAAGTTGTAGAACAATTCTGCAACTTCTCAGATGTTTTGCTAAACTTGTAACTCAAACTTTATCCTTTATGATCCAATCATAAATACTTGATTATCTTGTTACATTGATTTTAACTTCATATTAACAACCTTTTGAACCAATTCAAAATGTCAAACTCTGTTCCCTTTAAATAGATATACTCTCATATCTACTTAAATCATCGAGAGAATTTTATGAAGGAAAAATTAATCCACCATACATGACTACACATAATGGACTATATACATCAATATGTATAATCTCCACTAAATTAGTCGTCCATTCTACTTTGGCCTATGAACGGAATTCTAGTCATCTTTTGGAAGAGGTCTCACAAGCGTCAATTTATTCAAAACAAAATGACTCCGGAAGTCCATCAATATGGAGTTCCTTCATGTTTTCCTTTCCGATATGAACTAAAATGGTGGTGTCACAATTTAAGTGAAAATCTTTTACGTCTTGCAACGTTTAGCATTCAGTCTTATAGATGTTTACTTTACCAACATGATTTATATTAACATATCCATCAATTATGGAATATGGTCATCGTTTGAACAATCTCATTTGTTCTCACAAAAGACTAGAACAAAATAACAACTTATTAAGTTCTTAAAATAAATCTTGAATGTTTGGTTCGATACTACAATGAACACAATAACACTTTATTTATGTTCTTGTCATAATCGATTCCACATCTATTACTAGTTCTTTTTAGGCCCTTGTATTTCTTGCATTGCGTTGCTTTGTATGACAACTCATACCAACCAATGTGGTATCAAAATACCCAAAAAATACTTTGTTAACTAGTAATACATCTATAACTTGTATATCAAGTATATACTCCTGAGCTGGACTTTTCCAGTTATCTTCTTTTCTGCCATATATCTATTTGTAATTCTATTTTCAATATTCCCTTTCCTTTATAGAAGAATCAATCAACATCAAACAATGCTAGCCATACTAGCTCATTTTCTTTGGCGTGTTAGTCATATACTATCACCCATTGAGTCATACTTTGAGTTTGATTGCTCTACTAATATCACCATATTAATAGTATTCTTCTAGATTCCACTCTTAGCAATCTCCAAGTAAGGTAAACGACTTTACACATACTTTTAATGCATCCCATCATACCAATTTTATGATTAAGCTACTATAGCTCGAAGGAAGTAATTTAGAGGATAATTTTTAGCATCCAATTTCTTGGAATATTCAAACGCCTGGCGTCTTCAATCATTGCATATATTCAGATAATATAAGCAAACATTGTCACGCTAAATTTGCATATATTCAGATAATATAAGCAAACATTGTCACGCTAAATTATACTCAGTCATGTTGCCACAAATAAGTTTCTAGATATCAATATATCTTTCACTTGATTGTTTCTGAAAACAACTCTTTTCAGTTCCTAAATCACCTTGATCAACAAAACATTCTTTTGAAGATAAAGTAATACGGAAGCAACCATGACTCTGGATTCTAAGTAGGAATTATTTGCTCTCTAGATTAATCAATCATTAACCATATGGAGCTAGGTAGGAAATACCAAAAATCTACAATAGGACTCAATTTTAAATTTCACTAATATGGTACCAATCTTAAATGGTATTTACCAGATCATAACAGTTATATCTCAATTAACAATCTAAGTGTAAGGTAATTATAGATGCCAATGAATACTACAATTTGTGCAAATTCACTTTGATTGGTTGTTCATGATAAATAAGTTCAAGTTAATTCAAAAATTAAACCATGAACTCCCACTCAAAAACAACATCCCTCTTAGTCGTCTTTAGTGATTACACGAACCAAATTCACTACACCAAAACCGATCATCACGTGAGATGATGTAGTTTCAAAGGCGAACATCGACATATTCATCATATCATCCATATGACTCATGCTTTACCTTTCGGTTACGTGTTCCAAGGCCATGTATGTACATGCTAGGCTCGCCAAGTAGAACCGTAGTACTGCGTGTGTTTCAAGGCCATGTCTGTACATGCTAGGCTTGAAAACACCCGTTGTATGCGAACGTTGAGTCTATCACACCCGATCATCACGTGGTGTCTCGAAACGATGAACTTTCTTAACGGTGCATACTTAAGGAAGAACACATTATTATCTTGATATTAAGTGAGAGGGATCATCTTATAATGCTACCGTCGCTATCTAAGCAAAACAAGATGCATAAAAGGATTAACATCACAAACATCACATGTAAGGATAACGTGATATAATATGGTCCTCCTTGCACTTGATCTCCATCATGTGCATCATGGTATGATCTCCATCATTCCACCGGCGTGGTACCAAGTACCATGGCACCCAATCTTGATTGTCCATCAAGAAGAAGACAATCATATGGATACCTTCCGGTATATCAATAATTTACAAAATAGATCATCTCATAATCAAATTTGTAATATTGACCATATCACATCACATGCCCAGCAAAAACTAGTTAGACGCTTCTAATTTATTTTTGCATATTTTACGTGGCTTAGGGCTTTCGAGGATAGAACCGTTCATACCTACGAACATCAACCACAACGTTGATAAACATATTTTTAGCAACCCTTCATAGATTAGATCTTAACTATAGTAGGAGAAACAGACACCCGCAAGCCACTTATGCAATACAAGTTGCATGTCAGTTGTGGAACAAGTCTCATGTACGTGGACATGTAAGGTTAGTCCGGGCCGCTTCATCCCACTATGCCACTAAGATCATAAAATAGTCAAGGAGGTAATAACATGATCATCAACGCCCACATACACCTATGTGTTCTACCCGTACAAAACATCTACGCATAGATCCGGCTCTGATACCACTGAAGGGTTCGTTGCATAGAAAACAAAAATTTTCCTACGCGAGAGATACCCGAAAGGCCAAGATCTAATCTATGAGACGAAGTGCAACGGGCAACAAGAGGGTTAAGGAGAACACATACCCTCGAAGACTCAAAGTGGTACGAGATCAAATCTCGTTGTTGGCGTAGTCGTACTCACACCGATCCCGATAGCGAGAAGATGGCACCGCAATCCGGCGGTGCATCCGTGATCGGTCACACGTACGGTTGATGACGACCTCCGTTCCCTCGTTCCAGCGGGGCGCGGAAGTAGAGGATCCCTCGGAACTCCAGCAGCACGACGACGTGGTGGTGGTGAAGAATCCCACGGTCAGGGCTTCGCCAAGCCGGAGACCATGAAATGGAGCAGCGGGTGGAGGGAAAGGGAAGTGGACAAGTGTGTGGAGGAGGGAGAGCTCTCACCCTCCTTTTATAGGAGAGGGGGGAGGCAGCCCAAGGGGGGTGCGGCCAGCCCCATGGTGTGCCCCCACCTCTTCCCTCATGATGTGAGTGGACACTCCACTCACACCCACTCATTTTCCTTTAAACCCCACTTAGAAAATCCAAGAGTTTTTCTTTAATAAATCAATAAAACATTGTTATTTCTTTATTTCAGCATTTGTTAATTCTATTAACAAACATTTGCATAAAGCACCTCGAATCATTTGTTAATTCTATTAACAACCATTCGACGAAAAACCCCTTGAACTATTTCAATTTTCCCCGAAACAATTTCGGTGCTGCCCAAAATATTCTTCGATATTCCGTATCCTCTCAAACGCGTCATCGAACCTTAAGTGTGTCACCCTACGGTTCGCGAATAAGATAGACATGATCGAGACTCCTCTCCGATCAATAATCAACAGCGGGATCTGGAGATCCGTGATGACTCCTATATATTCAACGATGACTCTCGTGATCGTGTGAACCAACAACGCCGTGAACTATTCCCTTTGTCTCGCGATATTTTACTTGTCCGAGATTCGATCATTGGTATCAACCATACCTTGTTCAATCTCGTTACCGACAAGTACTCTTTTCTCGTTCCCGTGATATAACATCCTTGTGATCATATCACGTGCTTGCAAGCGGTTTCGATGTGATATCACCGAGAGGGCCCAGAGTATATCTCTCCGTCATTTGGATGGACAAATCCCACTCTTGATCCATGATCCTCAACTAATACTTTCCGAATACTTAACGACACCTTTATAGTCACCCTGTTACGGTGTGACGTTTGATGCCATCAAAGCACTCTTCCGGTATCAGTGATTGACATGATCTCAAGGTCTAAGGAATAAGTTACTTCGTATGTTTGATATAACAATGTAAACTAAATGACTTGATCGCATTGCTATATTCTCTTTGGGTATATGTTCATCACATCATTCTTCTAATGACATGACCCCGTTATTAATAACATCCAATGTTCATGATCAGGAAACCTTGATCATCTATTAATCAACGAGCTAGTTAAAAGAGAGGCTTTACTAGGAACCATTGTTTGTTTATTAAGCACACATGTATCAACGTTTCCGGTTAATACAATTCTAGCATGAGAAATAAACATTCATCATAAACAAGGAATAAGATAATAACCATTTTATTATTGCCTCTCGGGCATATTCCCTTTAAGTTTTTCCTCGGATTGAGTTACGAAAGCCTGCATGCATGCAAACAAAGGATCAGTTGGGTAGAGGAATAAGTTATCAGTCGCTTATATAATAAAGTCCCAAGTAAATTATGAATCAATTCACTCGGAACTTGGGGACTGGATAAAGGTATAAGCAATATTAGTCGGATTTACCTCGTGTTTGGCTATCAAAGCTCCCAAGATGTTCTCTTCATTAGACCTTAAAGTGCGAAGGGTTTCTAGCATCTGGGTAAAGGTCAGTTCCTCGGATCGAGCACCGGAAGAGCCGACAGCTTGGTCGTTTGGTGGGGGGCTCTCCCCGCCCTTGGAGTTGAGACCCGGACAGTTTGGGTGGCCGGGTTGGGAGAACTCATCCTTGTATCTAGAACTTCGATCTCCTCGTCTACTGGTTCCGATGAGGAAGGAGATCCGGCAGCTCGGGGAAGTGGGTTGTTCAGAGGGCCTTGTTCCTGGTTATTCGCTGTATCATCGCCAGTCGCGGCGCCCGCATGGTCAGTCGGTTTCTCCGCCTGATGGTTATCTGCTTCTATATTTTCCGGGTCACTGACGACGGCTTGAGCGCTAAAAGAAAGATGAGAAAAAGCGGTTATTAGTGATGATGGTGGCTTGAGTGGAAACTTGTTAAGCATAAAAGGAAATCATGTAGCGTAAACTTACCCGGCGTTCACGGTATAGTCAGGCGGGAGCTCGCCGCTGGAAGCAGATGAGGTCGCCACGGGAACTACCAACGGCACCCGGAATTGCCCGGCACGTGGATGGTTAGGAGAAGGGTGGCGTTGAGGAGAGTCGGAAGGACGAGGCGGAGGAGCGCCGCCACGAGGAACCGAGGAAATAGAGATGCCCGGGTTAAGGGGATCTTCACCCGGGGAGCTCTGAGTTACTCTGCGTTTGGCTGGGGAGGAGTCCTTCAAGCACGACGAATTTGATAATTGATGGTTAAGTCGTCGCATGGCGTCAAAGGAGTAAGGTTCAGAGGATAACGAGGAAAAAGGAACCTTGGACACGGCTCCTCTGGTTTTCCTTTTGGCTCCGACTGTTGCTTCTTGGTCTGATTCAGTTGCCTCTGGGTCATCCTCGTTGGCCTCACCTTCGTCCTCCAGTCCTGCGAATCGGGTGTGTGTTAGTTGGAGAAAAGATAAACGAAAGGGAAGTAATACAAGTAAAAATATACAGATCCTGTGCAAATACCTTCACTACCATTAGCCGGCTCGTCCTCGTCTTCCGGGTCTCTGGAAGGGGGGAAGGGTTCAACTCTCCAGAAAGGGTCATCAGCCTAAGACAAAGGAATGAGACTAAGGGTTAGAAGCTGTATCGAGTCAAGATACGGAAGTAAGTTATGGATATCAGGTATTACCGCTGGAGCCGGGTCGTCCCGAGTAAACGGGGGTAACCCGGTGATGCCCTTTATCACCTCCAGCTTCTCCGTTAAGAAGCCCTTGATGGTCTTGTTAGTATCGCCGGCTGCAAAGCTTTTGGTGGAGTATCGGAGCGTATCTGTGGTGTGCCCCGAGTACTCGCACATCAGTTTGGTGCGAACGGAGTTGGGTTGGATCCGGAAATCAACCCATGTTTTTATTAAATTGAGCCCGAGGAGGCCTTGGGCTGAGAGAATGGCTATCTTGGTTAGCAAGGGAAGGATTGTCTCCCTGTCCGGATCTGATGCAAAGGCACTGAAAGACTCGGAGGGCTCGAGAGGAGTCTCTGAGTAACCGGGCAGCTTCTTTTCACTGTCAGGGGAGGTGTCGCGGCAATAAAAGAAGGACAGTTGCCAGTGTTTGACGTGGGAGTGTAGGTTGAGGGCTGGCATCAGAGAATTCCTGCGGCGCTGGATGGATACCCCGCCACAGGTTAGGAGCGCTCCGTCGCCGCTTTCGCGGCATGGCTTGCATTGGAATAACTCAACGAAGAGAGTTAAACTCGGCGGCATGCACAAGTACGACTCAGAGAGAACGATGAAGTGGGTGATGTTCAACATAGAGTTAGGCCCTATGTCGAACATTCGGAGTCCATAGTGATCTAAGACCTCCCTAAAGAAAGGGTGACCCGGAGGACGGAATCCCCGGGTCACGTGCTCTACGAAGCAGATTACCTCGCTGTCTGTGGGTGTGGGCCGGGTCTCGTTGCCCGACGCCCTCCAGTGAATGTCCTTCTGAGAAGGGAGAGTTCCTAATTCGGCTAGCTCCTCCAACTTGGCTTTCGTAGTTGTGGAACGTCCCCAGTTGGCGGATATGGTTTGGGTATTTCTCGCCTGAGTCGGTTGTTTTCCTTGTCGTTTGGGAGCCATGGGATCAACCTGCAAAGTAAAAGAAAATAGGCGTATGAAATAAGACCCGGGAGTGTTGAAGTATCCGAGTGTAAGGTGTCAAGAAAGTATGAAGCTGAGAATTATCCGGGTATCATGCTATGGAGCGGAAATTATAAAGTATCCGGGTGTTGAATGCAACTGTGGAAATTATAGGACACTTACGTACGGAAAGGCATTTGGGGTCGATGGGTGGTTGCCCATGTATCTATTGCAAGTAAAGTAGCTGGAAAAAGAGGATTTTCCGGGTGTTAATGCAGAGAGCGGAAAATCGAGGAGGAACGGATCTAGATGGGAAAGTTTGCGAGCGATCCTACAGGAGTTTTGATGGTTAATATTGGTAAGGGATGAGTTGCGACTATATAGCAGGCGGTTAAAAGAGTTGGTGGATGTCGAATCGATCTAATTTGATGAAATCAGAAGAGTGGTTCGCGGGTTGACCTAGATTCGATCCTGGTTGAAATTGGAAAAATTGCAAGGATAAGTTAGGCAGATATAAGAGGCTTACTGAAGAGATTGAGGTTTGGGAGCGACGGTGTTGGGCGGCGTGGCTCGAATGCCCCTTCACGATTCTTGGCGAGAGGAATGAAGGTGTGATGGCGGAACTTGGCGGCGGCGCGGGACGGCTTGAGGGCGAGCGCGGCTGGAAGCAATTTCGCTTTGATGATGTGCGCGAGCCCCTGGCGGCGGTGCTGCGAGGAAGCGAGGAGTAAGGAGAGAAAGGGGAAGTTGTGGCGTGGTGACGAATTTGGGGTTACCCTCTGAGTGTTATTTATAGAGTAAGGGTGAGCTTATCCCGATGGCCAGAAGCCGGAAATCATGGGGTGACGGTTGTTCACGTGGATTTTGCGAGATACGCGCCAACTATTGAGCAGGGCATCTGGATAAAAGAAGAAAGGAGGTTAACCCCGGGATATCAGGATTGATTATCGAGCATGGGATCCTGGGATTTTTATTATGATTTGGACCTGGAAATTTGAGTCAAAGTGTTCGGAGGAAAAACCCGGGTTATTATATGGCCACCGTTGAGTGAGGCCTGGCTGAATATCAAAACATCTTAACCCGGTCTCTATATGCCCGTATGTTTGATATCTTTGCAGGGAATAGCAAGCGCTTCAAGTAGGATCCATGAAGCCCAGGCTATTCTGGGGACTACTGACGGGGGGACGATAACCTGGTAGGCCATACACCAAGGAATAACCCGGCCCAAAGGACACTGTGCAGGATCCGGCTAAGGATAAGGAAACCTGTGAAGGCCCAAGTTTGTAGGCCCGGTGACCCGGGTTGTGGGTTGTTGTAAAGGAAAGTTAGGGTTTGTGTGCCGTATCCGGGTAGGAACCAGGGTGCGCCTTGGGGAATAAGCCGGGGGTACGGGTGCTTTATAAACCGACTCCCAGGTCTAGTTTTACATAGAGATCTAAGAACCCTAGCAACATCGTGTGATATCGAGCATCAAGTGTAATCCCAGAGTTGAGTTATTATATCAAGATCGGAGACTCGGCGAATTTGATTGTCGGCTACCAGATCGAATTGCACCATGTTTTCCTCTGAGCTAAACCCTCTCCCAAATACCTGTGTCGTCTTGCCCCAAGATCAGTTACCCCCGGTAACATCTGCCGTGATTATCCCACGACAGGGTCCCTTTGTCTCCACTGCTCTTTAACTATGTCGCCGAGGGTCTTTCGGCTATCCTCTCCGTCGCATGTGCCACTGGTCATATTCAGGGTGTGGTCCCGCACCTGGTTCCTGGTGGTGTCTCTCATCCGCAATACGCGGACGACACCATCATCCTGATCTAGAACTCCCCTAGGGCATTGCTCACTTGAAATTTCCGCTCATGTGTTTCGAAAACATGTCTGGCCTTAAAATCAACTACCACAAGAGCGAGGTGTTCGTGTTGGGTCACTCCCTCGAGGAATAGGTTGATGTGGCCAGACAGCTGAACTGCAAGTTGGGTAAGTGTAACATCCCAAATTTGCTAATTTAGGGTGTGTGGTGTTGTGTCATCTCATACATGCATGGAAACAAAATTTAATCATGTTTGAACCAATTTAAATTGTGAATTTAAATGGTTTGAGAAAATCCCACAAATAGTGCTTAAAATGGGTTCCAAAATCTTGTGTTGAAAAATATTTCAAATTCACCAAAGAAAAACATGGAAAGATTGCAAATTTGACAAGGTTTCTAAAAAGTATTTTTAAAATTTCTACTTTGCAATAAGGCCCAGAAAACATTGTTTTCTCTTCAGTTTTCAAAGGAAAAGGACCTTTATGTGTTTTCCTGGAGTTTCTGGGGGTTTTTGCAAATCTTGCTTTGTCTTCTACCTCTGGACAGTAGGAGCAGCTGCGTGTCAACGCAGCTGCTGCCCTCTGCCACCTCCTGCTTCTCTCACTCGCACGGATAAGAGAGGAGAGGCGTCTGGATCACCTCCTCTCCTCCCGCACTCCCTGCCTTTCTCCCTCATGTACCGTAGGAGACCAAACCCTACCCCTACTGTCGGCCGCCGCAAATCGCCGCCGACTCGGGCCTTCCCCCGTCGATTTGAGGTCACTACCAGCACCCCCATCGTCTCCTCTACCTCCTGGAGAAGCTACACGAGCTGGGATACCCGGGAGGAGCCGAATCGGGCCGTCTTCCCCGAGTCCGGCCGCCGGCGACTCCGGTCGCCCCTGCTTCACCCGCCCCTCCACTAGCTCCGCCGCGCCATGGTGAGCTCCCCGGTGCCCTCCATCCTCTCCCTCCCCCTCCTTTTCTTCCTGTCACCGCCGACCGTCGCCCGCCGCCGTGCCGATGGTCGCCGCCGGCCATTCTGGCGACCATTTGGTCACCGGTTGGCACCCCGCGGACCCCCTTGATCTCCTCTCTGTCGTGGTATAATTCTTTCCATCCAATTTGCCACCGGTTCGTCGAATTTGAATTCAACTTTTAAGAACAAAGCACTGTGATGTCACAGTGATGTCATATCTCCTCTGTTTAATAATTCCAGAAAATGAGTTAATTTCGTAAATTAAATAACTATTAAAATATTGATCAAAACAATAAAATAAAAGTATGGTTTTGTTAAGAAAAATGTAATCTACCCAAATATGTCATTTCCAGATATGTTTGAGAAATTCCAAAAATGAGCATTTATTTAATGTTGTTAATTCATTTAAAAATAGAAAAATAAGTTTTTATTCACTACAATTAGAAAATTAAAAGTTATATACCAATTTGCTCAAAATGACAAATGCAACCTGTTTATGATGTTTTCAACCTCATTTGAGCAACTAAAATTGTACTCACTTTCAGAATCACCCGAATTGCCTCCGGGTCTATCTCGGGCTAATTTCTGTTAAACTGCATATTTGACATACGAACCCTAGCAACCCTATCTACATGTTTAGGGCTTTATTTAAGTGCATTAACTTGTTCATGCATACATGTTGTGCATTGCATCGATGCCATGTTTGCTTGTTGTTCTTCTTTTCGGTGTTGTTTTCCTCTCGTTAGAATCCGACCCCGAAGTGAAGGCCAGCAACTCCAATGGTGAATACTTGATCTTAACCGACAAGTCAAGCACTTATTTCCTGAATACTTTATCTGGTTTTCTTATAACCAAGGCAAGCACCACCTCATGGCTATCCCATGTTTTGAGTCTTTTCAACCTCTTACTCATGCATGCGATTCAACTTAGTTTGAGTCTATTAGAGTTAACCTATCCACTTCATGACCCCCATACATGTCAAATTCATACCTGTTTACCCTCCTAGTATGACTAGGGTTGTTTGAGTATCGTAGAGCCTTGTGTGTTATGCTTAGCCATGCTTAGTGTTCTGATCTACTTCATCCGGTTGATGATTTGGATCACTTCGATAACCTCTTATGTTGTTATGTTTGTGAGTACTGAGCATGTGAAACTGACTAAGGCTTGCATGGGAGGCCACTTGGGTAGTGGTTATTTGTTCCGTACTCGCCAAACCTAGGAATTAAGGTCTCGCCGCGGAAGCCAAGACTGAGCGTGCAACCACGCGCGGGGCCTAACAGACCGCGCTCGGCTAACTAACTTGTTTGATCACTTCCATGGGTCACATAGTTTGAGTTTTCCATTTGCGGGTGTGTCATAAAACGTTTTGGAGAAAACTAGGGCGTGACCGGGACCAGTGATGGACGTACACGGATCTTGTCCCGACTCACAGAACAGGTGCCGTCAGGAGGTGGCCACCTCCCTGTTGACGGGGTGGCCCTGTTTGGGTTGACTCATGGATAGGGTTGAGCAAGGTAAAGGCCGTGGTCGACCACACTCTGTCGCGCTCTTAGAGAGGAGCGTTACCGCGTGGCACTAAGAGTCGGTCGATACGTGTGGGTAAAGTGTACCACCCTGCAGGGATAAATCTTTCGGAAAGCCGTGTCCACGGTTATGGACAACTTGGTGAAAGTCACGGGGTCATAGATAACTCTAACGTAATGACTAAAACTTGTTGACAAAGATTGAAGGATGCCTCCTCGACTACGTCGAGAGGGGTGATTCTTGTAGCATAAGGTAGTCTGGGGATGAGAAAGTACCTGGTGGACTAAAGAACATGATGATCTCAGTAGTTGAGTAGATTCCTCCTCTGTTTTAGAAATGCTCTATTACACGTGCTTCTTCTTCCTCAACTTTGGAAAACAAAGATGGCTTTACGCAAAAGACCTTAAAAGCCAAGTCTTGCTGAGTACCTTTTGTACTCAACCTTGCCTCGTTGTTGTTTTGTTTCAGACTTCGGCGATGCAGCTAAAGAAGGGTTCTACCTCGACGTCGATGAGTAGTTAGGGGTTCCCAGGTGGCAGCCTGGTATCTGTAGTATGGGTTTGGCTACGTTGCTTATGTTTCGGACTCTTAGTCCTTTTGCTGTCTTGTTGTATAGCAACATATTTGCTTTCGCTTCTTGTTGTAATGTTGGGTTGCTTGACCTATGTTGGTCGTGTAACCTCTGCGTGTAAACTACTCTAGTATGACTTGTTTAATACAACTTTCATGTCTAGAGTGCTGCTTTGATCGATTGTTGGTCTCGAGCCCATTGTTATACAGTTTTTGCTATGCTTGCATAGTTGTCGCGGTCGAGGGGTTGTGGAGCCGATGATCCATGTCCGAGCCCGCCTGCCGAAGATATTCGGACTGGGGCGAGGTAACCCCAGTAACCCTCGATTGTTGTTGCACTTTCTGGACACATAGCAGCTCTGTATAACTTTGGTCCCGTTCCTTCAGTTTCATCCGACTCGTGGACGCTTGGGTATACATATCTGGTTATGACTAGCATGGACACAAGGAGTAGTAGACCGGGGATTCGGATTACGTGCCGATGAATCCGGTCTGCCTGCCGTTGTTTGTTGCGGCTGGGGCTCGTAACCCTGAAGCCCTTGTGAGTCCATTGCTAGGAGCACATGAAAGTTTGTATATCCCTGGGTCCGGGGTCCGACAAGTCTTGGTATCAGAGCAGGACTGCCTGTAGGAAAACCTTACTGCTTGGTCGATGTTGAGTCTAGTGTTTGTGAAAACTATTTGGAAACTTCAAATGAATTGTGAAAAAATCTCTTTAGGATTCTTTTTACTCCTTATCTGGTATCGCTCTAACTCTTGGTCACCTTACCTGTTTTGATTTGAAATGGTTTTTCTATCTCTTCTAGTTATTCAAAACCTAGGTGCCTTCTTTGGCAATGACGTCTTTTACCCAAGTTGACCTAGTGTTCAGTTTCTAGAGTCGCGTGTGTTCCATATTCCGTTATCTCTTTAAATGGGAGATCCCTTTCCATCATAATCTCTCAGAGTTGTGTGGGTTCCACATACTCCTGTTCTAAAGTCTCAACATCCTAAACCTCGAGATTTCCTTCTCATCTCGAATGTATCCGTTATCTTCTGCTCAAACTCTTCCGGGGTTATGTTGTCTTTTGAAAGATACTTAGTGATTGCTATTCGTAGTGCCCTTCAAGGCACTAAGATAGTAGTTACTCATTTCTCTGTGTTTTTAACCCTTGGACTTGAACCGAAGGTCCCGGAATGTGCTGAATTGCAGCGGGTTGGATCGTGTGGTTTCTTAACTATCCGACGCTCACGCTATCAGTACAGGATGCTGACCTTTAACCCAAGATTTGTTTCGTTGAATCCTGAGGAATCTGTTCTACCTCAGGATGGCTAGGTAATCTCAGCTCCAATAGCCATAGGTTTTCTCTAGGAATCAAAAGGATCACGACAAGAGTGTTCTTTATGATTCTCATATATTTGTTCTTGGTTCAGCTATACCAACCTTTTGGCATGGGTTCTACAAATGAGTATTACCCTGTTCAATCAACGTGATCTTAGGAATTCTCCTGAGCATGTTCCCGTCTTCCAGATGCTCTCAAATCTCTATCCGTTGTTTTGGACATCAAGTTGCATAGGTGTGTTGGATTCTTCCAGTGCATTTTCCCTTGTTTTCCGCCAAAACATTTCACCTTGGAATGCCAGGAGAAACAAACTCCAGTACCTCGTTCATCTCTAGGACGAGGTCGAAGTTTTGTAATTCGCAGATTAGAGAAGTTTCATCAGCTACTGTTCTGTTCCACCTTCGAGTATCACACTCTTTTATATCAAGAGGCAGTGTTAAGTTTCATGGACTTAATGATGAAGTGATGCTCTCACACATCTTCACTCCCCCTTCCTCCAAGCTTGAATGCTTGAGAATGATGGGTTTGTTCATCGACATGTGTATGAGCTATTCCTAGCAATTCTTATTGCTTTGAAAAGTCTAAGAAACACCTGTATCCTTCTTAGCACTACTGGTCACCCGGTCTCTACTTAAAGTTGATTGTGTTATCAAATCTGTTCATGCCGGTGCACATTCTTGGTCAGAGAGTTAGGTTCATGCCGAAGTTCTCAAGACCATATCAGTTGCTTTGAAAAGCAAGATTCCTTTCGAATTCTGAGACATACCGGTGGGTTGTGATATTCTTGATGTCTTTCTAGAAGTATCACCAGGGGATGTCACCTGACCGCGATGTCTAAACAAGGGGTACTTTGTACTACTCCCTTCTCCACGAACTCCGCTTGATATCTTGGACTAGTTGGTTGAGCTTAAACAACAACTTCGAGAGTTGAAAGACAAGAGCTCTTCCTAACTTGTTCCTTTGCAATGGGGTGTACAGTTCTAATCATACCGAAGAAGGATAGTACCTCCTTTGCGGACATGCTATCATTCTACCTTGATTTGATTTGGGCCATCGTCAGACCAAGATCAGATCCAATGACTATATGTATGGTATTTTCACTCATGGTGTTTTGCCCGAGTACACCTTCATGTCCTTTAGTCTGGCCAATATTCTACCTTGTTCATGTATCAGATGTGTCCCCTCTGCTTGGAGTGTTTGATAAGGGTGTTGTTGAACCCAACGATGACATCCTTGTTTTCTCCATGCTTAAGAGGTTCATGTTGAATAATTGGCACTAATGTTGGAAACTTTTGAGAACTATGTTTGTGTCATCACAAGGTTGTGTTCTGGATGTTCGAAGTGACTTTCTCGGGTTCGTGTGCTTATGGTGAAAGTTTTCGCCATGGATCCGAGTAGAGTTTTCTGGTTCCCTTCGGGAACAATTCCAAGTCGGTCATGCATGTGTGGACTACTCTTGAGATGGTAGGTTGTTACCTCCATTTATTTTAAGAAGTTGGCATCCACACCCAGCCACAAACTGAACATTCGTTAAAGATAAGAAGTTTAAGAACTTTGGTATCTTTATAATCGTTTTCCCAACAAGGAATCTGATGTGTTCCTTCGCAAGTAATGCATGTAGGTGCAACCGTCTTTCACAAGTTGCTAATACATGAGTTCAATAATCCTGCTCATCTTCTCGAGCTTGGCATCGTAGTCCAGATCTTGAGAATCCAACATATGTAACTTGTTGATAAACAACGCAAGATCTTTGATCAAACACGTTGAGTCTCAGTTATTCAACCCACTAACCAGAGCTGAATCTCAAGCATCAACGATGGTTGGTGTTTCCTCAAGGGTATTGAATTAGGTCTTTTTAGTTTCCGGTATGGTTGATGTTGTGGTTGACACAGTTAGCCGGAAGGCCTAACGTCCTATCCCCTTGAATCCGTAAGAATATCCACTCTCCGTGAGAATTCTTGTGTGGCTCATTCCAGCAAGTTTCCCTCCCCGTTCTTCCAACCTGAAGTTCATCTTTCACTTGATGACCTATAGAAGGCTTGTCATGAGCTTGATGTTTGTATCTAGAACATCAAGGGAAACTTGGAAGTTGATATTTCCAATATCTCTCCGTTGAACCTCCAAACTTTTGTTCTAGTGGAAACAAGTTCATCATGAGAACATCTCTTGGTGTTTTGTAACCACCCTTGATCAGTTTCCTTTTTCAAGTTGTTTGTACTTGAAGTTCCGTTCATCTCACACATTGTGTGAATTTGTTAGTCACTTCAGCCATGGGATCTTAACCACGTGGTAGACGTATTGCTACGTCCAAACCACAATAGGAAATAGATTCCTTATTTTCGGTGCTTCAATCCCCATTGGTTACCCATCCTTATGGTGTGACAAAGAATTCCTTATCTGTTATGGTGTTCCCATATCTTTGGTTACTTTTCTCCTATTGTAAAGTAACATTCCGATCCTTGACAAAGTTTTCGACAAAACTTTGACAGAATTGTTGAAAGTTCCGTTATCTTTCGTGTCCACTCCGAAGAGTGAACATGATCATGTATCAAATTATCTTCGACTCACGATTATAGTGTTTTCTCGTGTTCTCCCTCGTCTGTGGATAATATGTTTGGTATCCAAGACCATCCTTCTCATCTTGGCATTCTATTTCGAAGAAACCTTTATGTCACAAGTTGTCCAACATTTCTTTCCCAAAAGGATTTAAAGTCTTGTGCAAAGCTCATATTCTAAATCCTTTCGAGAACCATCGTCCATAAACTTGGAACCTTCTCCTATTCCCTCTGTTATCTTGATGTGTTTCATGAACGAGAACTCAACAGTTCTTTATGAACATTCCTGTCATGAGTTATCCATGATATACTCGATCTTCTTGAAGATCATTTCCTTAGAGTCTTCCCTCCTACCTAAGGTGTAGCCGCTGGATATCTTCGCAAGTGCTACGGATCAATCTCTTCAAGAAGAGAACCGTAAGGTTCAAGAAGATCGTTCAAAACCGGTGTTCCTTCTTTCTTTCTCCTTCAGAAATCTCGGGACGAGATTCTTGTAAGGGGGGTAGATTTGTAACATCCCAAATTTGCTAATTTAGGGTGTGTGGTGTTGTGTCATCTCATACATGCATGGAATCAAAAATTTAATCATGTTTGAACCAATTTAAATTGTGAATTTAAATGGTATGAGAAAATCCCACAAATAGTGCTTAAAATGGGTTCCAAAATCTTGTGTTGAAAAATATTTCAAATTCACCAAAGAAAAACATGGAAAGATTGCAAATTTGACAAGGTTTCTAAAAAGTATTTTTGCCAAATTTCTACTTTGCAAAAAGGCCCAGAAAACATTGTTTTCTCTTCAGTTTTCAAAGGAAAGGACCTTTATGTGTTTTCCTAGAGTTTCTGGGGTTTTTTGCAAATAGTGCTTTGTCTTCTACCTCCGGACAGTAGGAGCAGCTGCGTGTCGACGCCGTCGCTTCCCTCTGCCACCTCCTGATTCTCTCACTCGCACGGATAAGAGAGGAGAGGCGTCTGGATCACCTCCCGCACTCCCTGCCTTTCTCCATCCTGTACCGCAGGAGAGCAAACCCTAACCCTACTGTCGGCCGCCGCAAATCACCGCAGACTCCGGCCTTCCCCGTCGATTTGAGGTCTCCACCAGCACCCCCATCGTCTCTTCTAACTCCTGGAGAAGCTACACAAGCTGGGATACCCGGGAGGAGCCGAATCGGGCCGTCTTCCCCGAGTCCGGCCGCCGGCTTCCCGTGCTCGCCGCCGGCGACTCCGGTCGCCCCTGCTTCACCCGACCCCTCCACTAGCTCCACCGCGCCATGGTGAGCTCCCCGGTGCCCTCCATCCTCTCCCTCCCCCTCCTTTTCTTCCTGTCACCGCCGGCCGTCGCCCGCCGCCGTGCCAATGGTCGCCGCCGACCATTCCGGCGACCATTTGGTCACCGGTTTGCACCCCGCGGACCCCCTTGATCTCCTCTCTGTCGTGGTATAATTCGTTCCATCCAATTTGCAACCGGTTCGTCGAATTTGAACTCAACTTTGAAGAACAGAGCACTGTGATGTCACAGTGACATCGCAGTGATGTCATATCTCCTCTGTTTATTAATTCAAGAAAATGAGTTAATTTTGTAAATTAAATAACTATTAAAATATAGATCAAAACAATAAAATAAAAGTACGGTTTTGTTCAGAAAAATGTAATCAACCCAAATATGTCATTTCGAGATATGTTTGAGAAATTCCAAAAATGAGCATTTATTTAATGTTGTTAATTCATTTAAAAATAGAAAAATAAGTTTTAATTCACTAAAATTAGAAAATTAAAAGTTATATACCATTTTGCTCAAAATGACAAATTCAACCTGTGTATGATGTTTTCAACCTCATTTGAGCAACTAAAATTGTACTCACTTTCAGAATCACCCGAATTGCCTCCGGGTCTATCTCGGGCTAATTTCTGTTAAACTGCATATTTGACATACGAACCCTAGCAACCCTATCTACATGTTTAGGGCTTTATTTAAGTGCATTAACTTGTTCATGCATACATGTTGTGCATTGCATCGATGCCATGTTTGATTGTTGTTCTTCTTTTCGGTGTTGTTTTCCCCTCGTTAGAATCCGACCCCAAAGTGAAGGCCAGCAACTCCAATGGTGAATACTTGATCTTAACCGACAAGTCAAGCACTTATTTCCTGAAGACTTTATCTGGTTTTCTTATAACCAAGGCAAGCACCACCTCATGGCTATCCCATGTTTTGAGTCTTTTCAACCTCTTACTCATGCATGCGGTTCAACTTAGTTTGAGTCTATTAGAGTTAACCTATCCACTTCATGACCCCCATACATGTCAAATTCATACCTGTTTACCCTCCTAGTATGACTAGGGTTGTTTGAGTATCGTAGAGCCTTGTGTGTTATGCTTAGCCATGCTTAGTGTTCTGATCTACTTCATCCGGTCGATGATTTGGATCACTTCGATAACCTCTTCTGTTGTTATGTTTTTGAGTACTGAGCATGTGAAACTGACTAAGGCTTGCATGGGAGGCCACTTGGGTAGTGGTTATTCGTTCCGTACTTGCCAAACCTAGGAATTAAGGTCTCGCCGCGGAAGCCAAGACTGAGCGTGCAACCACACGCGGGGCCTAACAGACCGCGCTCAGCTAACTGACTTGTTTGATCACTTCCATGGGTCACGTAGTTTGAGTTTTCCATTTGCGGGTGTGTCATAAAACGTTTTGGAGAAAACTAGGGCGTGACCGGGACCAGTGATGGACGTACACGGATCTTGTCCCGACTCACAGAACAGGTGCCGTCAGGAGGTGGCCACCTCCCTGTTGACGGGGTGGCCTTGTTTGGGTTGACTCATGGATAGGGTTGAGCAAGGTAAAGGCCGTGGTCGACCACACTCTGCCGCACTCTTAGAGAGGAGCGTTACCGCGTGGCACTAAGAGTCGGTCGATACGTGTGGGTAAAGTGTACCACCCTGCAGGGATAAATCTTTCGGAAAGCCGTGTCCACGGTTATGGACAACTTGGTGAAAGTCACGGGGTCATAGATAACTCTAACGGAATGACTAAAACTTGTTGACAAAGATTGAAGGATGCCTCCTCGACTACGTCGAGAGGGGTGATTCTTGTAGCATAAGGTAGTCTGGGGATGAGAAAGTACCTGGTGGACTAAAGAACATGATGATCTCAGTAGTTGAGTAGATTCCTCCTCTGTTTTAGAAATGCTCTATTACACGTGCTTCTTCTTCCTCAACTTTGTAAAACAAAGATGGCTTTACGCAAAAGACCTTAAAAGCCAAGTCTTGCTGAGAAACTTTTGTACTCAACCTTGCCTCGTTGTTGTTTTGTTTCAGACTTCGGCGATGCAGCTGAAGAAGGGTTCTACCTCGACGTCGATGAGTAGTTAGGGGTTCCCAGGTGGCAGCCTGGTATCTGTAGTATGGGTTTGGCTACGTTGCTTATGTTTCGGACTCTTAGTCCTTTTGTTGTCTTGTTGTATAGCAACATATTTTCTTTCGCTGCTTGTTTTAATTTTGGGTTGCTTGACCTATGTTGGTCATGTAACCTCTGCGTGTAAACTACTCTAGTATGACTTGTGTAATACAACTTTCATGTCTAGAGTGCTGCTTTGATTGATTGTTGGTCTCGAGCCCATTGTTATACAGTTTTGGCTATGCCTGCATAGTTCTCGCAGTCGAGGGGTTGTGGAGCCGATGATCCATGTCCGAGCCCGCCTGCCGAAGATATTCGGCCTGGGGCGAGGTAACCCCAGTAACCCTCGATTGTTGTTGCACTTTCTGGACACATAGCATCTCTGTATAACTTTGATCCCGTTCCTTCAGTTTCATCCGACTCGTGGATGCTTGGGTATACATATCTGGTTATGACTAGCATGGACACAAGGAGTAGTAGACCGGGGATCCGGACAACGTGCCGATGAATCCGGTCTGCCTGCCGTTGTTTGTTGCGGCTAGGGCTGGTAACCCTGAAGCCCTTGTGAGCCCATTGCTAGGAGCACATGACAGTTTGTATATCCCTGCGTCCGGGGTCCGACAGTAAGCTCCCATTCATTTATCTGGGCCCTTTATAGCCGATAGGAGGCTCACTATTGAGCAATGGGCGTTCCTGGTCCAGAAGCTCGCTGATAGGGTGGAACCTTGGATGGGAAGGTTTCTGTCCTCTGGTGGTCGCCTCATCCTTTCCAACTCCTGCCTCGCGAGTCTCCCCTCATACGCTATGTGTCTTTTCCTGCTGCTTGAGGGGGTTCACGCTCAGTTCGATGCTAATCGGGCGCTGTCGGGGGATGATCCCCGGGTGCCTCGACGAAGCGGAAAGGAGAAGACTGGTACCCATGCTCCGTACCATCACCAGGTCAAATGCATGAGCTTGGCTTTGAGCCCCCATCCACCGACTGGACGGGTATCGATGCCTGCCTACCGGCTGCCCAGCCGGCCAATAACAGCAACCGGCTGGCTAGCTGGATGCTAGTACAATCCGACTACTCCGCAGGTCAACCGGTACAGAGAGATACGGCAAACACGCCAACTCCTAGGCTTACAAAATCCACAGTGTCACCCTACGAAGTGAGGTACACCTACTCTCCGGCTACTCGGGGTACTCCGGCATGGGCTGGGCCGTACCAGCGTACGGCCATCGGTACATCTATTCGAGCTAGCCGGTACCTGCCTACGGCTGCCAGTACCCGCCGCATGGGCACGGGGTACCCGGAGTACGGCCTGGGTACAAGGGCATGCATGGGCAGCCGGGAGTGGCTGTCGGGTACGTCGAGATGGGCAAGGCGCTGCCCTAGTACTGTGCGCAGTACGGCACCAACCGGGCTCAAAGGCAGAAGGACGAAGAGCATTTGTCCTCGAATCTCCCCGGTTGGTCTTGTACCAGCCGACCCCCACCTGCAAGCTGGCCAGTTCGACAGTATATAAGGACTGGCCTAGCACCGATAGAAGGGACAAACATTCTCCTTTTCTCTTTACTTCCACACTTGAACATAGCTCAAAGAGCAACCTTGTAACCTGTGCATCGATAGAAAAGAGAGACAAGCAAGAGTAGGGGTTTTACCTCGAGGAGAGGGCCCTCAACCTGGGTATATCGTGTGTCTACACGCTTGCTACCCAATCCCACGCCAACGCCACCGTTAGCTAGCCTGTTGATGCGTCATAAATGTATCCCTAATTCCTGATGTTCCATGTTGTTTTCTTATTGTTTCTCACATGTTTTCTATACACTTTATGTCATTTTTACACGTTTTACGGGACTAAACTATTAACAAGATGTAACAGAGTCAGTTCCCTGTTTCCGCTGTTTTTAATTTCAGAAAAGTTGTTTTGGAAATATACTCGGAATTGGAAAATTCGAAAGCCAGAAGTCTTAGAAGTCCCGGATGCTTCCAGAAGTCCCTAAGAGCCCCGGAGGGGGGCCACAGGGTGGCCACACCATGGGGTGGCACGGGTCCCCGTGGCCGCGCCACCTAGGGGTGTGGTCCTCCTGGCCACCCCCCGGAATCTCCCTTTCGCCTATATATTCTCCCCCGAGGGAAAACCCTAGAGGAATCGACCTTTTCTGCAAAATACATCCGTAGCTCCATCGCCGCCACCGACAAGTTTCGGGGGACAGATCTCTGTTCTGGCACCCTGCCGGGACGGGGAAGTGCCCCCGGAAGCCATCTCCTTCGACTCCATTGCCATCTCCATCGTCGTTGCTGTCTCCTATGATGAGGAGGGAGTAGTTCTCCCCCGAGGCTCAGGGCTCTACCGGTAGCTATGTGGTTCATCTCTCTCTTCCATGGTGTGATCTTTATGTGATCATGAGCTTTGTAATCTAGTTGAATATGTAGATTGATCTTCATATGTTATGCTACTCAAGTGGTTTTGTTATCTCCGTAAACACTTTGATCACGGGGTAAAGGTGATAGTGTGTGCACCGTGTGGTTTAGCATGATATTTATATCTTGTGTTGGAAGATGAACCTATGAAATTGTGGTGTTTGCGTGGAACCATATGGGTCCCATGGTGATAGAATGGGGGTTACTTGGTTGGGAAAGTGCTTACTCGGAGGAGTGCTGTTCAATGATTAGTGTTCGTTATTCAACCGGAGAGTGGTTCGGAGTACCATAGTGAAGAAATGGTGTTATTCAATTATGTTTTCATTGTTGAGAGTGTCCTCTAGTGAAAGTAGGAGCCCTAGTCCTTATTTCCAAGCATTGAAACACCGTTTTCCGCCTGTTATGCTACATGTTTGCTTGCTGCCATATTTATTTCAGATTGTTATTATCACTTATAATCATCCATACTGCTTGTATTTTACTCTCTCTTCGCCAAAGTAGTGCACCTATATACTTGACAAGTATATTGGGTGGGTTGGAGACACAAGAGACTTCTCGTATCTTAATTGCAGGGTTGCTTGAGAGGGATATCTTTGACCTCTACCTCCTTGAGTTCAATAAATCTTGGGTGATCCACTTAAGGGAAACTTGCTGCTGTTCTACAAACCTCTACACTTGGAGGCCCAACACTGTCTACAAGAATAGAAGAGTGCGTAGACATGAAGCTCTTTTCTTGCGTTGTTGCCGGGGAGGTAAGGTAAAAGGTTCTCACATCCTCAGGTGTGAGTGCTGAAGTTATTTCCTTTAGATTCTGCAATTAATTCTTTTTGTTTTTTGTTTTGACTAGTTAGGCTTAATGGAAAACAACAAAAATATGAGAGAGATTTATAATCTTTATCTTGAATTAGGACATGAAGTGTTTGAAGAGAAAATTTAAAAACCTATGGAACTTTATTTGCATGCTAATAGCAATGTTATTAGTATGAATGCTTTGAACACTATGGAAAAGTCTAAGCTTGGGGAAGCTAGTCTTGATGAATATGATATTTTTAGTCCCGCAAGCATGGAGGAACAAATTTACTTTGATGATACTTTGCCTCCAATATATGATGATTATAATGTTTGTGGTATCATAGTTCCACATGTTTACAACGATGAATATGATCTTTTCATCCACTTACAATAGACGAAAATATTAATTATGATTAAACTATTCCTCCTATATTTAATGATTATGGTGATGAGAATAATAATGATAGCTATTTTGTTGAATTTGCTCCCACTACTATTAATGAGAATGACTTTGCTTATGTGGAGAGTATTAATTCTTTTATGCATGTGGCTCATGATAAGAATGTTATATTTGATAGTTATATTGTTAATTTTATTCATAATGCTACTGAAAGTTATTATGAGATAGGGAAACATGGTTTTATGCATCTCAACAGTATTAAGTTTTCCCTCTTTATATTGAAAATTTTGAAGTTGCACTTGTTTTTGCTAGCTTTCATGACTTGTTTTTCTACAAGATTATTTTTCATAGGAAGTGGGTTAGACTTAAATTTGTTTTATGTTTGTATCTTGATGCTCTCTTTTTCTTCAATTAATATTTCTCATGTGAGCATCTTCTCAAATTATCATGCCTAGCTAAAAGGCTTTACAGAAAATCACTTCTTGGGAGATAACCCATGTTTTTATTTTTGCATTGTTTTTCTCTCTTTTGTTTGAGTCAAGGGGTTGTATACTTCTGTAGCAACTCCTTTGTATCTTTCTTTTCTTGTTTTTCGTAGTGCCAAGTAAAGTTTCTGACGAAAGTTGGAGTTGGTTTTCGGATTTCTGCGCAGAAAACGGAATTTTGTTGTCCACCGTAAAACATCGTATAAAATCCTGGAAGAACAGAATGATTTGAAAGTTTTTTTTTACTTATTCCTCAGCTAATTCCGCAACTTTTCTCAGTTGACCACTTTTTCAATTGACCAACGGAAGAGTTTCGAAAAAAAACCATCTTTACCTACTATCCCGTTTTGACAGATTTATGCCAATAATTGCATTTGCATCTTAATCTCTTTCTTTTGATGTTATTTTGAGAAAAAGAGTTTTAAAAGAAGTTGTGACAGTAGCTGATGTGTTTATTAGTGTTAGGATTGTGTTGAAACTGAACCATGTGAATTTATTATTTCGATTGCACTAACATTGCTAAGGAAGATTGTGAGAAGTTTGGTGTGAAGGAAGTTTTCAAGGGTCAAGAGAAGAGGATGATATGATGTGATCAACAAGAGTGAAAAGCCTAAGCTTGGGTATACCCTGATGGTACATCCCAGCAAATTCCAAGAAGACTCAAGCGTCTAAGCTTGGGGATGCCCAAGGCATCCCCTTCTTTATCAACAAATTATCAGGTCACTTCTAGTGAAACTATATTTTTATTCAGTCACATCTTATGTGCTTTACTTGGAGCATATTTTATTTTTGTTTTCAGTTTGTTTGGTTTTCTTTGCTGCAATAAATAGTTGGAACCTATCATACTTGTGTGGGAGAGACACACACTCCGTTTTCATTGCTTAGAACACTCTAGTTTTATTCTTATTGTTCTGTGAGTGTTCACTTTTTGCTAGTACTGTGTTTAGACTTTGTTTTCATGCATCTCTTATTCAGAGGTGTTAGTTTTAGTAAGTGCTATGTGAGTACTCTCATGTTTTCTTTCTGTATCATAAAGAGTATTCTTGTTAAAAAATATTTTGTACGGTGCTTGTTGGGGAAATAAACCGCTGCTTCAAGTAGAATTTATAACAGTGCTAGTAGAAGCTTGTATAGACTGTGGCTAGAACTTTTTCATGCCATGCTAAATGTTATTTTAGTTTCAAAGTCTTGTGGTTATTTATTAGCATGAATAGCCTTAAATAGCTGAGAGCGTTTAATATGTCTTGAAAGATTCATGAGTTGTTCTTGTCATAGTAAAGCATAAATTTATGGTATTCTCTTTCGAATGTTTTATTTGGTTGACTTGGCACATGCTCACACCATGTTTATGACTATGAACCAGTCACGAAGATCCTCCATGACCATTTAGTTTTTGAACTTGTGATACCGCTTATGCTTTAATTAATGATGTTTATGTCGCTATGCATGATTATGGCTCTTATGCTCTCTTGATTTGTCGCTTCCAGTCTTTTGCTAGCCTCCACTTGTACTGAGTATGAGATATACTCGTGCATCAAACTCCTTAAACCAAAGTTTTTCCAGTGTGTACACCATACCTACCTACATGTGGTATTTCATTGCCACTCCAAGTAAATTGCTCATGTGTTACCCTTAAAACCTTCAAAATTACTCATGTTTTGTGTTCTTGTTTTTGCTCATGAGGACGTCAATAGAGAATCTTTATCTCACTTGTTGACTGGATTTCACACCCTAGACTAGTGGCTTCATCTGCTTATCCAAATGATAGAAGACCTGGCAGCGGGGTGCCCAGCCCCTAACTAATACAAACAAATTCTCTTCACTATTTTTGCCCCTGATTTATCAGTCAAAGCATAATTGTGTAAACAAAAGAGAAAGAGGGATGACCCTCCAGTTGCGTCCTTCACAATGGGAACCGCTCTTGTGAATCTAGTTGGCTTGTGACGTGTTGTATTGTCTGTTTACCATTCGTTGACATAAGCATACACCTCTCTTAAAAATGTTTTCAATACCTCAGTTTAATAAAATAAAAAGCTCTAGCACATGAGTGATCCCTTCTTCCCTCTGTGAAGGTCCTTTCTTTTACTTTTATGTTGAGTCTCCATCTTCTAACTTTATGCACAGTTGAGAGAGCATTTTTACCATTATCAGTTCTAAGTGCATTTGTCCCATTAACATCAATAAATACTTCATGATGTGATATTATTTGTTCTTAAATTATTTGTTCTAGTCTTCCTCATGAACTTTGAAAGTGTCCTGGCATTTATGTTTTGTCCCACTCTTAAGGACTAGCGAAATACCACTTTGCTATGCTTTATCTCTACCTGAAACATACATTTTTCTTTATTTGCATTATTATCCATGATCCTTTATTTAAGATACTCTTCATGATGCAAAGTGATTGCTATGGTTTATTATTAAAGTTCTATTTATCATGTATGTATTTGAAGTTCTATGATCTCAGCGTACATATGCTTTTACATTATAATGATCAAGTTTATGATAGTAGCAAGTCACCTCAGAAATTATTTTGTTTTATCGTTTACCTACTCGAGGACGAGTAGGAACTAAGATTGGGGATGCTTGATGCGTCATAAACGTATCCCTAATTTTTGATGTTCCATGTTGTTTTCTTACTTGTTTCCCACATGTTTTCTATACACTTTATGTCATTTTTACACGTTTTCCAGGACTAACCTATTAACAAGATGCCATAGAGCCAGTTACCTGTTTGCTGCTGTTTTTAGTTTCTGAAAAGTTGTTCTGGAAATATTCTTGGTATTGGAAATTTCGAAAGCCAGAAGTCTTAGAAGTCTCGGATGCTTCCAGAAGTCCCGAAGAGCCCCGGGGGGGAGGCACATGGTGGCCACACCATGGGGTGGCGCGGGTCCCCCTGGCCGCGCCACCTAGGGGTGTGGGCCCCCTGACCACTCCCCGGCCCTTTCGCCTATATATTCTCCCCCGAGGGAAAACTCTAGAGGAATCGACCTTTTCTGCAAAATACATCCGTAGCTCCGCCGCCGCCACCGACAAGTTTTGGGGGACAGATCTCTTTTCTGGCACCCTGCCGGGACGGGGAGGTGCCCCCTGAAGCCATCTCCTTTGACTCCACCGACATCTCCATCATCGTTGCTGTCCTCTATGATGAGGAGGGAGTAGCTCTCCCCCGAGGCTGAGGGCTCTACCGGTAGCTATGTGGTTCATCTCTCTCTCCCATGGTGTGATGTTTATGTGATCATGAGCTTTGTAATCTAGTTGAATATGTAAATTGATCTTCATCTGTTATGCTACTCAAGTGGTTTTGTTATTTCCGTAAACACTTTGATCACGAGGTAAAGGTGATAGTATGTGCGCCGTGTGGTTTAGCATGATATTTATATCTTGTGTTGGAAGACGAACCTATGAAATGGTGGTGTTTGCGTGGAACCATCTGGGTCCCATGGTGATAGCATGGGGGTTGCTTTGTTGGGAAAGTGCTTACTCTCAGAAGTGTTGTTAAAGCCCTACGCGATGATTAGTGTTCGTTATTCGACCGGAGAGTGGTTCGGAGTAGCATAGTGAATAAATGATATTTATGCATTCAATTATGTTTTCATTGTTGAGTGTCCTCTAGTTAAAGTAGTAGCCCTAGGCCTTATTTCAAGCATTGAAACACCATTTTCCGCCTGTTCTGCTACATGTTTGCTTCCTGCCATATTTATTTCAGATTGTTATTACCACTTATAATCATATACTTCTTGTATTTTACTCTCTCTTCGCCGAACTAGTGCACCTATATACCTGACAAGTATATTAGGTGTGTTGGGGACACAAGAGACTGCTCGTATCTTAATTGTAGGGTTGCTTGAGAGGGATATCTTTGACCTCTACCTCCCTGAGTTTGATAAACCTTGGGTGATCCACTTAAGGGAAATTTGTTGCTGTTCTACAAACCTCTGCACTTGGAGGCCCAACACTATCTACAAGAATAGAAGCGTGCGTAGACATCACCTGTCCCCTCTTTAAACACAATCAGGATCACCCTCTTGGTGTTGCCGTGATTCACACCACGACAGTTGGCGTCCACCGTGGGGCAGATGGCAACGGCTGGGCCTGATTTCTGCGTGGGACCACCTTTGTCCGCGAGCGGAGGCCGCGTTGTCAGTAGCCTGGTTGTAATCTTTGGCACCGTTGATTGCGTGATAATCAACGCTGGGGCCATCGAGGGCCCAACTCTCCGGACAAGGGCTCCATCATTCGGTTGAGGCAAGTGACAAGCTTTTCCATAAACCATTTTATAAGGAGACATGCCCATAGGATTTTTATAAGCAGTTCTATAGCCCATAAAGCATCATTCAACTTATCAAACCAATTCTTCCTAGATTTATTAACAGTCTTTTGCAAGATAGATTTAATTTCTCTATTTGATAATTTTACTTGCCCACTGGTTTGAGGATGATAAGCTGAGGCAATTATATGATTAACATCATATTTAGCAAGTGTTTTACTAAAACCACAATGAATAAAATGAGAACCTCCATTAGTCATAAGATATCTAGGCACACCAAACCTAGGGAAAATAACATATTTAAGCATTTTTAAAGAGGTCTCACCACCAACACTTTTTGTAGGTATAGCTTGTACCCACTTAGTAACATAATCAAAAGCAACAAGAATATGTGTGTAACCATTCGAAAGAGGAAAAGGACCCATAAAGTCAAATCCCCAACAATCAATAGGTTCAATAACAAGAGAATAACTCATAGGCATTTCATTACGTCTAGAAATATTACCAACGTTTTGACATTCATCACAAGATAAAATAAATTTACGCGCATCTTTGAAGAGAATATGCCAATAGAAACCTGATTGTAGGACCTTCTGTGTGGTTCTATCTCCAATGTGATAT
Source organism: Alopecurus myosuroides (assembly GCA_028641055.1). Lineage (NCBI taxonomy): Eukaryota > Viridiplantae > Streptophyta > Magnoliopsida > Poales > Poaceae > Alopecurus > Alopecurus myosuroides. The sequence continues at coordinate 218,564,805 of CM054061.1, read as the reverse complement.
CCTCCATAAGCACTACCATGGAACTTTTTCAATATTTCACGTTGTTCATGATCTGGAACACATCTTCTCATAATACCATCTACTCCTTCTTTATATAAATGTGGGTCATCCCAAAAATAATGCCTCAAATCATAGAAGAATTTTCTTCTTTGTTGAGCAGTAAATGTTGGAGGCAAATACATTGAAACAATAAAGTTAGCATAATCAGCATACCATGGACTATCCTAGGATTTTACCTTTATTGCAGCCAACTGTTCATTCGGAAAACTATCATTAACAAGAATAGGGTCAAAAGCAATGTTTTCCAATCTAGACAATTTATCAGCAATAGGATTTTCAGCACCCTTCCTATCCACAATATGCAAATCAAACTCTTGTAAAAGCAACACCCATCTAATAAGCCTAGGCTTAACATCTTTCTTTTCCATAAGGTATCTTATAGCAGCATGATCAGTATGAATAGTAACCTTTGAGTTAACAATATAAGGTCTAAACTTATCACATGCAAAGACTACAGCTAAGAACTCATTTTCAGTAGTAGCATAATTCTTTTGAGCAACATCAAGAGTCTTATTAGCATAATGAATAACATTCAACTTCTTATCTACTCGCTGTCCAAGAACATCACCTACAACAAAATCACTAGCATCACACATAATTTCAAAAGGTAAATTCCAATCAGGTGGTTGAACAATAGGAGCAGTAGTTAAAGCCTTCTTTAATGTTTCAAAAGCTTCCTTACAATCATCATCAAAAACAAAAAGGTACATCTTTTTGAAGAACATTAGTAAGAGGCTTTGATATTTTATAGAAATCTTTAATAAACCCCCTATAAAAACCAGCATGACCAAGAACACTATGAATACCTTTAACATCCCTGGGACAGGGCATTTTCTCTATGGCTTCCACTTTAGCTCTGTCAACTTCAATACCTTTTTTAGAAATTTTATGTCCAAGAAAAATTGCTTCAATCACCATAAAGTGCCATTTCTCCCAGTTGAGAACAAGATTAGTTTCCTCACATCTCTGCAAAACTTTATCAAGGTTGTGCAAGCAATTATCAAAAGAAGTTCCATAGACGGAGAAATTGTCCATGAATACTTCCACAATCTCTTCACAAAAATCATGAAAAATAGCAGACATGCATCTTTGAAGAGTAGAAGGAGCATTACACAAACCAAAAGGCATACGTCTATAAGCATAAGTACCATAAGGACAAGTAAAGGTTGTTTTCTCTCGATCTTGCTTCCTAACAGCAATTTGAGAAAATCCAGAATAACCATCAAGAAAGCATAAATGAGTTTTCTTAGACAACCTCTCTAACATTTGATAAATAAAAGGAAAAGGATAATGATCTTTTTTAGTAACCTTGTTAACTTTCTTAAAATCAATGCACATTCTATAACCAACCACTACTCTTTGAGGAATAAGCTCATTATTTTCATTAGGCACAGCAGTCATTCCTCCCTTTTTAGGGACACAATGCACAGGGATCACCCATCTAATATCAACAATAGGAAAAATAATACTAGCATAAAGAAGTTTTAATACCTCATTTCTTACCACTTACTTCATCTTAGGAAGCGCGGTCCAGGCTTAGAGCGCGTGAAACTCATCACTGCCTCGTAAGGGCGTTGAGACCAAAACATGTTACACAAAAGCGTCGCTTTCTCTATAGTGTTGTCACACAACTACCCGGCTAGAAGAGAAACTCGCTCTGTAGTGTTGTCACACAAGATAAGCACGCTGCCCGCCTGCTGGCCGAGAGAATCAAAGTTATCTTCCGGTCAACTGTGCACCCATTCAAGTGAAAAAAACACACTAGAATCAATGAACACATGCTGCTGGTGTGCTTCCTGCCCACGAGGAAAGAAGAGCGACAAGGTTCAGATTTGACTGTTTGCAGCACGGGAGATGATTACTGATACGTCATAAACGTATCCTTAATTTCTGATGTTCCATGTTGTTTTCATGTTATTTCCCGCATGTTTTCTATACACTTTATGTCATTTTTATCAATTTTCTGGACTAACCTATTGACAAGATGCGACAGAGCCAGTTCCCTATTTTCTGCTGTTTTTAATTTTAGAAAAGTTGTTCTGAAAATATTCTCGAAATTGGCAAATTCGAAGCCTGGAAGTCTTAGAATTATCGAAGGTTCCACGGAGTCCGGAAGAGACCTGGAGGGGGGGCCTCAGGGGCCCACATCATAGGGCGGCGCCCCCCCTTGGCCGCGCCGGGAGGTGTTCTGGCCCCCCAGGCCTCCACCGCCTTTTCCCTTGCGCCTATTTAATTCCCCCGAGGCATAAACCCTAGATACATTCCACTTCTCCTCGAAAAACACCCGATGCCGCCGTCATCGTCATCCCGAGATCGGGAGGGTTTTGGAGCTCTCCCCGGCACCCTCTGGGAGGGAAATTCATCACCGGAGGGGTCTACACCACCATCCCTCCTCCTAAGTAATGCGTGAGTAGTTCATCTCTGAACTACGGGTCCATATCATTAGCTATATGGTTGTTCTATCCACTTTGTGCCTCATGTTTAGATCTTGTGAGCTGCCTAACATGATCAAGATCATCTTTATGTAATGATACATGTTGTGTTTGTTGGATGTTGAGTGTTATGTCTTCTGATTATCAATATATCATGTTATCTTCATGCTTATGTTATTTATGATCTTGCATGCTCTCCGTTGTTAGTAGATGCTCTGGCCAAGTAGATGCTACTAACTCCAAGAGGGAGTATTTATGCTCGATAGTGGGTTCATGCCTTCTTTGCATCTGTGCTCTAGTGATAGAAACGTGACGGATGGAGGATGTGTTGTTGCCATTAAGGAGAAAACAACAATGATTTGTCTAAGGATGATGGTATTGTTTAGATTACACACTTTTCTTACTTAGATTATATGTTGCTTGTAACTTAATACCCAACGTTTGTTCAAATGATATTCGGAGGGTGGATTATTAGTCATTGATGTAGTTGGATGACGGTTTATGTAGATTGTTGTAATTCCCGCATGAATCGCATAGTAATCTTTATGCCTTGCATATGCACTACGGTGCAACCTTCATTTCTGCCAATTTCTCAAGTGTAATTTGGTCACCACACATGTTATTTGTCTTTCACGGAGAGACACCACTAGTGAACTGTGTACCCTGGTCCTTTTTCTTAATACTGATAAACACCTACTGCTTTCATATTGTTCCTACTGTTTTCCACACCATATGTTTAACCTATTTGTGTTCAGCAAAACCGGTGAGATTGACAACCTCACTGCTTCGTTGGGACAAAGTGATTTGATTGTGTTGTGTAGGTTCCATGTTGCTGCTGATCCGGTAGTGTGCCAGGCCACCTCAGCTGCATCAACCTTCAGATTTTGCGTGTCCTCCTACTGGACGATTCAACCTTGGTTTATTTTCTGAGGGAAAACTTGTTGCTGCACTCTTCACAACCTTTCTCTTGGGGTTTACCAACGAGGGCATCTACGCGCCATCAACAAAGTTTTCTGGCGCCGTTTGCCGGGGAGGAAGAGAATTTCTGCAAGGGGAGTCTCTCACTTCCAATCTCTTTACTTTCTTTTTGTTTTTCTTAGTTTATTTTATTTTGTCTTGTTTGTTTATCTTTATCAAAAACACAAAACATTAGTTCTTATTCTAGTGGTAGTTTTATTCCTGTTTTTAGTCTTGTTAAAATGACTACCCCTGAGAACACTAAGTAGTGTGACTTTACTAGCACCAACAACAATGATTTCTGCAGCACACCTATTGCTTCACCTGCTCCTACTGCTGATTTTTATGCGATTAAGCCTGCGCTGTTAAACCTTGTTATGATAGAGCAATTTTCTGGTGTTAGTACTGATGATGCTGCTACCCATCTTAATAATTTTGTTGAACTATGTGAGATGCAAAAATATAAAGATATAGATGGACATATTATTAAACTGAAATTGTTTCCTTTCTCTTTGAGAGGAAGAGCTAAAGAATGGTTGCTATCTTTGGCTAGAAATAGTATTGATTCTTGGACTAAGTGTAAAGATTCTTTCATTGGAAAATATTATCCTCCTACTAAGATTATATCTTTAAGAAGTAGCATTATGAATTTTAAGAAACTTGGCAATGAGCATGTTGCTAAATCTTGGGAAAGAATGAAATCTTTAGTAAAGAATTGTCTCACTCATGGACTGACTACTTGGATGATCATCCAAACCTTTTATGCATGTCTGAATTTTTCTTCAAGAAACCTTCTGGATTCAGCTGCTGGAGGAACCTTTATGTCCATAACTTTGGGGGCAGCAACAAAGCTTCTTGATAATATGATGGTAAAGTATTCTGAATGTCATACTGAGAGAGCTACAACTGGTAAGAAGGTAAATTCTGTTGAAGAAACCTCGTCTTTGAGTGATAGAATTGATGCTATTATGTCTATGAATGTGAGTGGCCATGCTCCTATTGATCCAAATAATATTCCTTTAGCCTCTTTGGTTGCCCAGGAAGAGCATGTTGATGTGAACGTCATTAAAAATAATAATTTCAACAACAATGCTTATAGGAATAATTTTTGTAGCAACAATTATAGGCCATATCCTCCTAATAACAGCAATGCTTATGGTAATTATTATGGTAACTCCTATAACAGCAACAAAAGTGTACCCTCTGATCTGGAGAACATGCTTACGAATTTTATTAGTACACAAACTGCTTTCAATAAATCTGTTGAGGAAAAAATTGGCAAATTTGATGTTCTTGCCTCTAAAGTTGATAGCCTTTCTCTTGATGTTGATTTTCTGAAACTAAAGGTTATGCCTCATGATTTTAAATAAATTAAAACTTTAAATTCTATTCAAATTCGAATTGATGATAATGTTAGAATGTTAGCTGAATTGCATGCTAGATGGGAAAAAAGAAGATGAAATAGCTAGAAAGAATAATATAGCTAATGTTTGAACCATTGCCACCACTAATTAAACTGAAGATTCTCATGCTAGAAAACCTTCTACTATCAATGTTAAAGTAATTGGTGTTGTAAACACTCTCGCTTCTGCTATTAAAAATGCAAAATTGGCTGAAACTGCTAAAAATGTTCCTGGTGAAAGTGCTGAAATTTTTAAAAACATGGGAGACAACGGTCCCATCATCTTTGCTAAAAATGATCTTAACTTTTATGATTGCAGCATAACTGAAGTGATTAAGTTCTTACAAAATCATGCTAGTTTTCCTAATGCTAGTGCTATGAATATGTCTTTCACAAAACATATTACAAATGCTCTCATGCAAATCAGAGAGGATGAATTAAGATGTGAAGCCTCTATCCCTAGGAAGCTAGATGATGGTTATAAACCTATTATTAAAATGAAAGTGAATGATTTTGATTGCAATGCTCTATGTGATCTTGGTTCTAGTATCTCTGTTATGCCCAAGAAACTCTACGATATTCTTGATTTACCACCATTGGAACCTTGTTATTTGGATATTCGTCTTATTGATAATGTTAGAAAGGAACCTTTGGGGAGAGTTGATGATGTTCTTATCATGGTTCATAAGAATCTTGTCCCTGTTGATTTTGTTGTCTTGAATATTGAATACAATTATTCTTGTCCCATTGTTTTGGGAAGACATTTTCTCAGAACTGCTGGTGCTATTATTGATATGAAAGAGGGGAATATTAAATTTCAGTTCCCACTCAAGAAAGGTATCGAACACTTTCCTAGAAAGAGAAGGAGGTTGCATTTTGATTCCGTTGTTCGAACAAAGTACAAGTTGGATGCTTCTTCACTCGAAAATACTTGATTCCATTTCTCTGGGCCTAACTAAAAGGCGTTAAAGAAAAGCACTTCTTTGGAGATAACCCATGGTTTTATTTTTGCTTTGTTTTTCTCTGTTTTATTAGAGTCAAGTGGTTGTAAACTTCTTTAGAAACTCCTTTGTATCTTTATTTTCATGTTTTAGTAGTTCCAAGTAAAGTTTCTGACGAGAGTTGGAGTTGGTTTTCGGATTTCTGCGCGGAAAACAGATGGTGTTGTCCACTGTAAAAAATCGTGAAAAATCCAGGAAGTTCAGAATGACCTGAAATTTTTTGTGCTTATTCCTCATCTAATTCCGCAACTTTTTTGTTCTTTAGGTTTTCGATTTGAGAAACTTAAGTGCCTCAAACAAATTCGTATTTATAGACTTTTCTGGTTTTGACAGATTCTGCCATTTTTCTTGCATTTGCTCTTTTATGATGTCAAGTGGATTTCTTTGTTTCACGAACATCAGTGTCTGTACGTATTTTTTAAAAGTATTAGTAGCACTTGTGCCATACAGAACCCATGGATTTTCTATTGTTGCACTAACACTCTAATGTGAATTACTGTTTGAGTATGGTGTGAAGGAAGTTTTCAAGATTCAAGAGAAGAGGTGATATATGTGATCAAGAAGAGTGCAAGGTCAAAGCTTGGGGATGCCCCCGTGGTTCATCCCAGAATATTTTTTAGAAGACTCAAGCATCTAATCTCGGGGATTCCCAAGGCATCCCCTTCTTCATCAACTATCTACCAGGTCACTTCTCGTGAGGCTATATTTTTATTCGGTCACATCATATGAAGTTTTCTTGGAGCGTTTGTTTGTTTTTATTTTGTTTTGTTTTGTTTTTCTCTGTTTTATTTGTTTTCCTTGCTGCAATAATATCATTGGACCTAGAATCCTTGTCTGGGAGAGACACACGCTCCGCTTTTTCATTTGAATACTTGCTATGCTAGTATTCTTAGTTTTTCTTCTAGTTACTGCAAAATTTCCTGTTTAGATCTTTTTTTCATTGCATCTCTTATTCAGAGATGTTAGTTTTAGTAGTTTATGTGATTACTCTCATGTTTGCTTGCTGTAACATGTAGAGAATTTTTGTTAAAGCATGTCTTGTATGGTGCTTGTTGGGAAAAGAAACTGCTGCTTGAAGTAGAATTTTTAACGGTGCAAGTAGAAGCTTGTATAGACTGTGGCTAGAATTTTTCATGTCATTCTAGATGTTATTTTAGTTCTAAGTACTTGTGGTTATTGAGTAGCATGAGTAGTCTCAAATAGCTGAGAGTGTTTAAAGTGCCATTGAAGGAATCATGAGTTGTTCTTGTCATATTGGAGCATAAATTTGTGGTATTCTCCTTTGAATGTTTTATTTGGTTGACTTGCCGCATGCTCACACCATGTTTATGACTACAAACCAGTCACTTATAGCCTCCATGATCATTTAGTTTTTGAACTTGTGGTACCACTTATGCTTTGATTAATGATGTTTATGTCTCTATGCATGATTATGACCATTACTGTTCTCTTGATTTGTCGCTCACAGTCTTTTGTTAGCCTCCACCTGTACTAAGTATGAGCTCTACTCGTGCATACAACTCCAAAAAAACCAAAGTTTTCCCATTGTGTGCACCATACCTACCTACATGTGGTATTTAAGTGCCACTCCAAGTAAATTGCTCATATGCTACCTTTAAAACTTTCAAAATTACTCATGTTTTGTGTTCTTGTTTTTGCTCATGAGAACATAAATAGAGAATCTTTATCTCACTTGTTGATTGGACTTTCACACCCTGGACTAGTGGCTTCATCCGCTTATCCAATTGATAGAAGAGCTGGCAGCGGGGTGCCCAGCCCCAAATTTATACAAACAAATTCTATTCACCATTTTTCCCTGATTTATCAGTCAAAGCATAATTGTGTAAACAGAAGAGAAAGAGAGACGACCTTCTACCCAGATGCATCCTTCATATGGGAGCCGCTCTTGTGAAGTCTAGTTGGCTTGTGACGTACTGTATTTTCTGTTTACCATTCGTTGACACTAGCATACACCTCTCTAAAAAAAGTTTTTTATACCTCAGTTTAATAAAATAAAAGCTCTAGCACATGAGTGATCCATGCTTCCCTTTGCGAAGGGCCTTTATTTTACTTTTATGTTGAGTCTCCATCTTCAAAATTTATGCACAGTTGAGAGAGCAAAGCTGTCATTCTGAGTTTTATGTGCATTTTTCCCAGAAAAATTATTAATTGATTCATGATGTGTTATTGCTAGTTCCCTAATTATTTTTTCTAGTCTTCCTCGTGAACCTTAAAGGTGTCCTGGATTTTTTGTTTTTTCCCACTCTTAAGTACTAGCGAAATACCACTTTGCGATGCTTTTTCTATACTTGAAGCAAACGTATAAATTTCGTTGCATTGTTATCCATGATCTTTTATTTGTGTTACTTCTCATGATGCAAGATTGTTGCTATGCTTTATTATTAAAGTTCTATTTATCATGCTTATGTTGAAATTCTATGATCTCATCTTACATATGATTTTACATTATTGATGACCAAGTTTATGCTGGTAGCATGTCACCTCATAAATTATTTGTTTTTATCGTTTACCTACTCGAGGACGAGTAGGAACTAAGCTTGGGGATGTTGATACGTCATAAACGTATCCTTAATTTCTTTCCATGTTGTTTTCATGTTATTTCCCACATGTTTCCTATACACTTCATGTCATTTTTATCGATTTTCCGGACTAACCTATTGACAAGATGCCACAGAGCCAATTCCCTGTTTTCTGCTGTTTTTAGTTTCATAAAAGTTGTTCTCGAAATATTCTCGGAATTGGAAAATTCGAAGCCCGGAAGTCTTAGAATTCCCGAAGGTTCCACGGAGTCCTGAAGAGACCTGGAGGGGGGCCTCAGGGAGCCCACACCATAGGGTGCCCCTTGGCCGCACCGAGAGGTGGTGTGGAGCCCCCAGGCCTCCACCGCCTTTGCCCCTTCGCCTATTTAATCCCCCCGAGGCATAAACCCTATATATATTCCACTTCTCCCGGAAAAACACCTGATGCCGCCGTCATTGCCATCCCGAGATCGGGAGGGTTCTACAGCTCTCCTCAGCACCCTACCGGGAGGGAAATTCATCACCGGAGGGGTCTACACCACCATGCCCTCCTCCGAAGTAATGCGTGAGTAGTTCATCCCTGGACTACGGGTCCATATAAGTAGCTAGATGGTGGTTCTCTCCACTTCGTGCCTCATGTTTATATCTTGTGAGCTTCCTAACATGATCAAGATCATCTTTATATAATGTTACATGTTGTGTTTACTGGGATCTGATGAATGTTGAATGCTATGTCTTCTGATTATCAATCTATCATGTTATCTTCATGCTTATGTTATTTATGATATTGAATTCTTTCCGTTGTTAGTAGATGCTCTGGCCAAGTAGACGCTAGTAACTCCAAGAGGGAGTATTTATGCTCGACAGTGGGTTCACGCCTCCTTTGCATCTGTGCTCGAGTGAAAGAAACGTGACGGATGGAGGATGTGTTGTTGCCATTAGGGAGAAAACAAAAATGCTTTGTATAAGGATGATGTTATTGTTTACATTACACACTTTGCTTACTGTGATTATATGTTGCTTGCAACTTAATACCCAACGTTTGTTCGAATGATATTCGAAGGGTAGATTATTAGTCATAGATGCAGTTGGATGACGGTCTATGTATCTTTTTGTAATGCCCACATGAATCACATAGTAATATTTATGTCTTGCATATGCACTACGGTGGAGCCTTCATTTCTGTCAATTTCTCAGCTGTAATTTGTTCACCACATATGTTATTTATCTTTCACGAAGAGACACCACTAGAGAACTGTGGACCCCGGTCCTTTTCCTCATACTGATAACCACATATTGCTTTCATACTGTTCCTACTGTTTTCCTAGTGTTTTCCACACCATACGTTTAACCTCTTTGTGTTCAGCAAAACCAGTGTTTTCCACACCATACGTTGGGACAAAGTGATTTGATTGTGTTGTGTAGGTTCCACGTTGCTGCTGAACCGGTAATGCGCCCTGCCACCTCGGCTGCATCAACCTTCAGAGATTGCTTGTTCTCCTACTGGTCGATTCAACATTGGTTTCTTTTCAGAGGGAAAACTTGTTGCTTCACTCTTCACAACGTTTCTCTTGGGGTTTACCAACAAGGGAGTCTACATGCCATCCATTACCCAAAAAAAATCTAGGAAAATAGAAAATATATCTCGGTAACAAAAATCAGAGTAGGCTCTATTGGCGAGATCCATGGGTTCACAACAGCCCAAAAGAGAAACCGCCTGGAAGTCCGAGGACCTTTAGTACTGTACTGAACCATCAGCCTTCGCGCCAAGCGACGATCGCCCTTGTCCCTTTACTTTTTTCCATTCAGCCTAGTTCTTAGCTTTGTTCCGTCAGTCTAAGGCAAAGATTAAGTGGTTTGCCTACCTTACCCACTTGATGAAAGGGAACAAACTCCGTTTCCTTGGCGGCTTAATGGATTCAGTCAGCCTCACTCCTTCCTTTTAAAAAGTGACACTTTGCGTCTTTGCTTCCGAGGGTTAGGGTATAGGACGTTTCGAGCAAGCTTTCGTTTTTTCTCCCGGCTTTCTACAACTTTCGCTTTAGGTTGGAACCGCATCGAGAGTCCGGCCGATGCTTCGAAGCGGACCCAGCCGTTTGCGCCTACGCGCGAAGCGGATCAAACCAACTGGAACTGTCCGCTTCATATCATACCGCAGAAACCTATAATTGTATGCACATAGGAAACATATCATCATCATCCTCAACATTGTTGCCATCGTATCTGTAGAACTGGTGATGTGCGTACGCCAAATAGAAAGCCCGAATTAAGTTGTGGCATCCTGGACAAGAGTGCAGCGGGGCTAATAGGTTGCGAGGAGTCCCGTTACCTCCCACAATATGGTTAGCGTACCCATTCTTGGATCAACGGACAAAAACCTTTTCCTAAGGCGACACCAGAGGGACCAAAAGCCTCGACGGGCCTCCCGCCGGTGCCTTATCTTGAATTCAAAATTATTATTAGCCCTAGCATTAAGACCATTCTAAAATAGGTTGAACTAGCCTATCATACTAGTTAGTTGACAAGGGACCAAACTCGCCAAAGAAGCTAAGCAGGCACGACGACTCGGAAGGCCAACAGTTTAAACAAACAACAAGGTAATAGGTTGTGGAGGGAAGGTTATATTGTGGCTGCAAGATAAATATGTGGATGGGATCGCAACCAAGAATCGTAATACAAGGCTAGCATAATAGACAATGGCAAGCGTAGGTAGCAATGCGAAATCTTCAAACATTGATAGCAAGTGAGTAAAACTTTCCTGAAATCTGGTTGTAGATGAAGCAGAACTTGTCGTTGCTCACATCATATCAACGTCCTATCTGCGAAGAAGAAAAGCACTAAAAGAAGCTAAAGACGCAACACTTACTACTACGACAAAAGATCCAGCATGATCAAGATATGGTGTCATGACATGCGAGAATGCAACTTAACCAATTTAAGTGGAATCGAAATCCCAACAATTAATTGTAGATTTAAGTTGTTTAGCTAACCATAAAATTAAATGTTGGTTAATATGGAGGATCAAATTATAGGTGAGCTACACAAGATTAAACGGAATGGGGCACAAGTTAAATTAAGTACCCAACACATTCCACATTTATTATTTAGGTGAACATGCATAACACTACGAAAATGCAAGATAAGAGATGCAAACATGAGCATGGACTGCATTTTTCTGATAAAAATAGACATAATGTTTGTATTATTTGGATTGATAAACCAAAAGTTATAAGCATTTGAATATTGGGGTGGTTTCTGGAAAAGGAAGGGACCTGTTCGTGATGGAAACAAAATGTGGAAGGGCTCCGCTGCAAAACATAGAAGAGTAGGGGCCTAGGTGCGAATTATCGAGATCCCCATCTAGATCTCGTTGACCACATTTCTGCAATTCCGAGAGGCTTACGTGCAGGGCCCACGCCAACGTGGCGCTGATGAGGCGATGGTGGGAGCTGAGGTGGACTCCGGGGTAACTGACGGGTGGGGCCCGGCTACGCTCGGTGGAAAAGAGAAAAAAAGGAGGCGCTTGCATGCGCCGTGGTTCGAAGACGGAGTGCCAAGAAACTGGGCTGGATTCGGCCTTGTGCTTAATTCGGAATCTGACGATAAATGAAGCTGACATGACTCGTTAACTGAATTTATCCACATAACGCTTCAGACCTTGGAAGCAGCAATGCAAGGAAGACGAAGATCGGCAGCGGCCGGATGGTCCTTGCGGGATACGCGAGATCACGGGAGCAAGGCGTAGTTGGTGTGCACGAGGCGTGTGTGCAGTGTGTGCTGCATTGCGGGCATGCACGCAGAGGGCCTCGAGGACCATGCGCGAGCTCGCATGACTCGACCGTGGCGGCACATGTGCGGCGAGCGCGGACAACCGTCGATGGAAAAATCGGGAAAAGGGGAAAACGGGGACGGCGGCTCACCGGGAGTAGGGAACGACGGAAAACACTGGAGATGCTCACGGTCGGAAAAGAAGAACAAGACGCCGCCGGCGTTATGAACTTATGATCGATTCGTTGACGATTCTCCCGTGTGTAGAGGTAGCTGACGGCGGCGCGGTTCTTCTCCCGGCTTCAGCTCAGCTCAAAGATGTGCATGGAGGCATATCGACTATGGAGTGCTCTGGCTCTCTGTCTCTCTCTATTGTGCATGAAAGAAAATTCAGAGGAAGCAGAGAGGCGGGCAAGGAGGAAGAGAGAGTGGTGGCGGCAGGGAGGGAGAAGGGGGACTAGGATTCGGAGATGGATCAGGTTGTGGCTTTAAGAGGAAGGGAAGGGAAGGGAGGGAGCACGTGCGGTGGCGGTGGTGGTGTGGTCATGCTGAAGGAGTCATTGCATAGAAAACAAAAAAAATTCCTTACCGAGAGACACCTGAAAGACCAAGATCTAATCTAGGAGATGAAAGGAAGGGGCATAGAGAGTGTCTTAATAAGAACATACCCTCGAAGACACAAAGCGTTACGAGATCAAATCTCGTTGTTCGCGTAGTCGTACTCGCACCGATCCCGATAGCGAGAAGATGTGCACCGCAATCCGGCGGTGCCTCCGTGATCGGTCACACGTACGGTTGATGGCGACCTCCGTTCCCTCGATCCAGCGGGGAGGCGGAAGTAGAGGATCCCTCGGAACTCCGGCACCACGACGACGCGGTGGTGGTGAAGAATCCCATGTCCAGGGCTTCGCCAAACCGGAGACCATGGAATGGAGCAGCGGGTGGAGAGAAAGTGAGGTGAGCAAGTGCGTGAGAGAGAGGGAGCTCATGCCCTCTATTTATAGGAGAAGGGGGAGGCAGCCCAAGGGGGTGCGTCCAGCCCATGGGTGTGCTCCGACCTCTTCTCTCATCATGTGAGTGGACACTCCACTCACACCCACTCATTTTCCCTTAAAACTCCACTTAGAAAATCCAAGAGTTTTTCTTTAATAAATAAATAAAACATGTTTATTTATTTATTTCAGCATTTGTTAATTCTATCAACAAACTTTTGCATATAGCACCTTGAATCATTTGTTAATTGTATTATCAACCATTCGATGAAAAACTCCTTGAACTATTTCAATTTTCCCCGAAACAATTTCGGTGCTGCCCAAAACATTCTTCGATATTCCGTATCCTCTCAAACACGTCATCAAACCTTAAGTGTGTCACCCTACGGTTCGCGAATAAGATAGACATGATCGAGACTTCTCTCCGATCAATAATCAACACCGAGATCTGGAGATCCGTGATGACTCCTATATATTCAACGATGACTCTCGTGATCGTGTGAACCATCAACGTCGTGACTGGTTCCCTTTGTCTCGCGATATTTTACTTGTCCGAGATTCGATCATTGGTATCAACCATACCTTGTTCAATCTTGTTACCGACAAGTACTCTTTTCTCGTTCCCTTGATATAACATCCTTGTGATCATATCACGTGCTTGCAAGCGGTGTCGATGTGATATCACCGAGAGGGCCCAGAGTATATCTCTCCGTCATTTTGGATGGACAAATCCCACTCTTGATCCATGATCCTCAACTAATACTTTCCGAATACCTAACGACACCTTTATAGTCACCCTTTTACGGTGTGACCTTTGATGACATCAAGGCACCCTTCCGGTACCAGTGATTGGCATGATCTCATGGTCTAAGGAATAAGTTACTTCGTATGCAAGATATAACAATATAAACTAAATGACTTGATCGTTTTGTTATCTTGATATTGGGTCTATGTTCATCACATCATTCTTCTAATGATATGACCCCGTTATTGACAACATCCAAAGTTCATGATGAGGAAACCTTGATCATCTATTAATCAATGAGCTAGTTAAAAGAGAGGCTTTACTAGGAACCATTGTTTGTTTATTAAACACACATGTATCAACGTTTCCGGTTAATACAATTCTAGCATAAGAAATAAACATTTATCATAAACAAGGAATAAGATAATAACCATTTTATTATTGCCTCTCGGGCATATTCCATTCAATCTCCCACTTGCACTAGAGTCAATAATCTAGTCTGTAAGCACTTAACACATATGGCGTTCCAGTGTTATTACCATGCTTCACATGTGGTAAACATAGTTAAAAAGATATGAACTGTTCAGGTCCTATTGTATTTGCATTTTCTTTGCGTCTACACGCATCACTCATTCTCTAATGAGATGGATTTGTATATATTTGGTCAATCGGTGAAACCTTAATTCCTCAGCTTAAACCAATGTCACTAACATTGTAAAAATGTAGCTTCATAGTGTCAGCATTCTTGGAAATTCACCAAGTTCCGGTGAGACCTTAATTCCTCAGCTTAAACCAATGTTACTAACATTGTGAAAATGGAGCTTCATAGTGTCAGCATTCTAGGAAATTCACCAAGTTCCGGTGAGACCTTAATTCCTCAGCTTAAACCAATGTTACTAACATTGTGAAAATGCAGCTTCATAGTGTCAGCATTCTTGGAAATTCACCAAGTTCCGGTGAGACCTTTATTCCTCAGCTTAAACCAATGTTACTAACATTGTGAAAATGCAGCTTCATAGTGTCAGCATTCTTGAAAATTCACCAAGTTCAATGAAGAACTCTTTGACACAAAATACACTTATTACTGTTGTCAACACAACGATATACTTAGCCTTTGTTGTAGTATCCGTCACAATACTTTAATTTTGAAACTCTTTCAAACCCAGCATGGAACTTTTTTCCAGCCTATTGTGCTACCCTTCATTACATATTTTAATTGAGATAAAATTATTTGAATAGATGACAAGACTATTAGTGTAACATATTACAGCTAACATTTTGTCATTACTACATAGGCAAACATATCCTTATCATTTCTAAAATGTCACAAGGATCTCTCCCACTGTTATCGAATCATCATATGAATTATCCTACAATAACATTTTATAGCATAGGACTCATCTGGTTGTGTACATAGCATGGAAACATGACTTAGAAATCTCAATTTCAATTATGCTCATCATGTGTCAAAACACTTGAATCTTGATCAATTATTTTCCATGTGACAAGAACTACTTCTTGTCATTTTGATATTGACTTATTTCAATATTTCATCTATGTAATTTGGTTTCAATCATATAAGGCGCTTCAATCCATCTCTTATAGATATCAATGCCCAATATCTTCTAATCCTTTCATCCATATGAAAATCTTAACCGTATTAATTTAAAAATACATATTTTCCAATCAACCATATGTCATCTACATAAAGTATTGGAAATATGTCATAGAGCTCCCACTTAATTTCTTGATATTCTACAAGCATCTTTATCGTTCATGATGCAATCAAACTCTTTTGATAACTTCATTAAGGTAAAGATTTCAACTTCGTTATGCTCACTTCAACCATTGAAGTGTGCATACCTTTCTAGCAACCTTTTGAATTTTATAAAACTCTCAGACTGTGTCAAGGACACATCCTTGATCAAACTTCCTCGAGAGGAGAGTTGGTTTTGTTATTCAACTTCCATATCATTATATGTAACTTTGCTAGAACTATCCACAAAGACTAAGCATCACTACGGAAGATCAAAATCTTATACTAGTCAACTCTTTGAACTTCGTCGAAAACAACTTTTCGACAAGTACAACTTTCAAAGGATGTTAAAATCCATGTATTTGTTGCTATATAGACCCGTTTGCTATCGTTAGGCATCAAGACTGTCGAAAGTACTACCAAGTCACATACTTGATATTCATACAAGGATACTATGGCGGATATAATGATTCATAGTCAATTTTACGAAGTCAGGGCCCATCATTTGCTTCCTTTATAAGCCAGGTCCTTTTGTTGTCAAAACAACACTTTGCTCTTAAACCATAAGCTGGTATAAGTACAAAGTTTTAGGAATTTTGTGGTTCAGTTCGCCAACTCATTTGAAGTATCTACAATATTTGTAGTGTCTTCTACTTAGTCAAAATAGGAAACCCCAGAACAACTTCCAGTGCTGCGCTACTCTTGACATGATAACAAAAATTCTCTAATCTTGTTGAGTTTGTGGTGTCCTCCCACTCACTTGTTTCGCAAGAACTACTTTCTCGATAAATCAACCCTTTGTGACAAACATCATTTGTCTTTGGTTCGGTGATAGGAGAAATACCCAATGTTTTATTTGGGATAACCTTATAAACATATATTTATCCTATTTTGGTTGTAAACATTTTCACATGCTATGCATACCAAACTTAAGAAAATGACAATCCGGGTCACTACCCAAACCATATCTTATATGTTGTCAATTTCAACGGATCATGATGGTGCTCTTTTCAGTGGAAAAGCGGTTGTCACTAATGTATAAACTACAAAATTATAATGGCATTTTTATTAATCTTACCATGTCCAACAAGGTTTTATTTTGTCTCTTGAATACTCCAAACTAATGTGGGGTATTCGAGAAGTATAAGTTGTAGAACAGTTCTGCAACTTCTCAGATGTTTTGCTAAAGTTGTAACTCAAACTTTATCCTTTATGATCCAATCATAAATACTTGATTATCTTGTTACATTGATTTTTTACTTCATATTAACAACCATTTGAACCAATTCAAAAAGTCAGACTCCGTTCTCTTGAAATAGATATACTCAGATATCTACTCAAAACATTGACATAATTTTATGAAGGAAAAATTATTCCACCATATATGACTACACATAATAGACTATATATGATGAGTACATCCCTAGCTCTTCACCTATTGTTACACATGATGATGTTCCTATACAAGCTAATGAAGTAAGGATTGGTTCCATGACAAGATCAAGGACCAAACAGTTACAACAACAGGTGAATTCACTCCTACTTGCGTATAATGTTTATAATTATGAGAACTTTAGACTACCTAAATCCATGCACTTATGTATTCTCAGGTTTGTTGATAACACAAGCATGAGAGGAGGAGATCATGAAGAGGAGCTGTGCATGGATGATGATGGACTTGAGGACGAGATGGAAAACAAATGCTTGAAGGGTGAAAACAAGGAATAACAGAAAATAACAATTGTTATTCCTGGAATAACAAGGAATAACAGAGAATAACAATTGTTATTTCATGGAAAACAATGGGATGACGCCTCCACAAGGTTAAATGCGCCTAGTAGAATTCCTAATTGTATTAGGCATGGTTTGTATACCATCATAGGCTGCATCCCTTAATGGTGGGTCGGTTTGTATACAATTGGTTCGAGTCCAACTCTAGATAGGTCGAGTCCTAGTTGGTTTGGGAGTGCTTGCGCAACATTGTGGTCGCACCCCGACCCCTCATAAAACCCTCCAACCTGCGAGTTCAGAGGTTAGACTACGTTAAAACATAAACCCTAGACCTCTAGATTGAAACACCTTGTAAGCATTCATCTGGAAGTTCATCTGCAAACTTTTTGTGTTACCAGCTGTTCCACTGGGAATAAGACGGTACAGGACCAATTGCAGTCGGTGGATTACTTGTGCAAGAGTGTGAAGTTGAGAATATCCTTGAGGTTGCTAGCTGTTGCATTGGCATCGGGGATCAGCCGGGAGAGTTTTCAGTGGCGCACTAGTTATCATTCAGAAGTTATCTGTGAGTTCATCGAGAAGATTGGGACACCCCTAATCATCTTGGTATCAGAGCTACAGGTTGCCTCAGTGATCTATCATATTTCCCTTTAGATTTGAGTGTTTTTATTCCTATACAGAAAATTGCCCCACAAAAATAGGTCTAGTCATTGCCATAGCCGTAGATTCACCTTAGTTTCAATTACTAGTTGATGTTTTTGTGTTTGATTTTATGTTACTTTTTATCTTTTTAGTTTTCTTATTTTCGGCTAGGGTTAGGGTTCTTGTTCCCCTGGTCGAAATCATATCCAAAAACTACAAAAAAAATCTATTTCGGGTGTTGTTTTATTACTCCAATCTGAGCCCGCCTCGAATTCCTGCCGTGACACAAAAATCACCAATTCCGCTGCCGCTGTCCTGCTGCCGCTGCCGTGGCCTAGTCGAACTCGGACTCGCCGCACCCGCAGCACGCTTACAAATCCCACCCGCCCTACCGCAGCACGCTTACCACCAGACCACCCGCGCGCTACCGCGACAACATTTTTCCTGTCGTGCCTTTGCCGCGCGCTCGTTTCTCTGTCGCAGTCTGCGATCGCTGCCGCGCGCTGAGCCAGTACCGCAACACACGCGCGCGCACCGTAACACCCTTACCAATCACCATAACGTTGCACTGCGCTCTGCCGCGGCACAGTTTTGCGCGTTTTCGCTGTCGTGGTACACAAATTCCTGTCGTGAGCTAGAAACATCATTTTCACTTAGAAATTTTTGGTTATTTCTTGTTACTCATTTGGGACAATATATCCAATCTTTGTGAACCTAGCCATGGCCTTTCTACAACATATTGAATAGGAACTTGCCCACAGGTATAGCTATTTTTGTGCTCCAACAGGCTGCTCATTATCATCACCACCATTGTGTTCACTTGTTTTTGGTTCATATTGCTCCTAGTTGTGTTTAAGTCCATTGGAAAAATACAAAATAAATAAATAGAAAAGAGTAAAAATATAAAGAAAAAAAAGCAAAGAGAAAACAGAAAATTGCAAAGAGGCCGAAGTGATATTATTGTTTACTAGTGGAGCTTGCCATTGTGACACTTGGTTTTTCATGAGCAATCTTGTGCCTGTCTATTGACAGCCTAGCTAGTGACTTTCTAGTGCATTGCAAATTCTCATCCATATATTTGTCTCCGTTATTGGTGTGTGTTTCCTTGGGTATTTTTATATCATCACAAAACAGCAAATATGACTTGTTACTTTGGTGATTGTTAGGTATCCATACCAAGCCCCACTAAATAACCTTGTTTGCCTTTGTGAGAGTGAAAACCCTGGGTATTCTCTTCTTCACATCATAGTACATTAATTGCCTCTACTTGTTGGTAAGTATTTCTATTCACTTTGGAACGGTAAGATAATTCAATTGTCTTGCTAGATTGTTGAGTGAGTTGTGAGAGAACACCACCTATTGATACTTGTTTCTGTTTTCACTAACCTACTAATGGATCTATATAGTGATGCTCTTGTGCAGCAAAAGAAGGAGTGAATTGGAGGGAGTATGAGGCTCTACGAGATGTGTTGACAAACCAAATGAGAGACAACCATAAAGACATCAAGCAATTTGTGACTGATGCATGTGATCCCCTTTATGAAGCTGTGCAAGCCATGGAGAATAAAATGGGGGAGACTGTGGGGACCCCAGACTAGCAGTCCGAGACCTCCAATATGCATACATTCACGATCGCATGATCAATTAGTCGTGAACAACATACTCGAGTTGGCATTGCAGATTACAACATACACGAATACACGGCTTACACAACTGGTCACATGACTCAGTTGAAAAACAACTGCCACACAGGGCAGGAACACACACTAAAAAAACGGAAGTCTACAAAACACACTCGTGGTAAACCCAAGTCATGCCTTGACTACCTACATGCTACTGACTCGGAGACGTTCCTAGTTCGCACAGCCGTCAGTGACACCATCTTCTTCAGGTTCTTTGGGTTTCTGCTCAAAGTCTGGCTAAGACAATAGCCAGGGACGAAACCATTGTGAGTACATTGGAATGTACTCGGAAGACACCCCAAATGAAAGATAAACATGCAAGTATGGAAATGTATAGGTGGTAGGAAGGCTGTAGTTAAGGTTTAACTAGCCATGATGAATTTAAGACACATCATGGTTGCACAAGTTTTAGTTGTTTTGTTGAAGAAGATACTTTAAAAGATATTATATTTCTCTTGTAGATATAGCATGTCCACAAGGTTTTGATAAAGAATTTTAAATAGAATAAAAGTTTCTATTAGCAAAACTTCTTAGAAGATCACATTTTCAAGATCATCATTTATTCGGTACCTCAAAGGTACAATCATTCCCTTTCAACGTACCTCCTAGGTAAAAGTTCCAAAACACTTTCCAGCTTTTTGAAAACATTGACACAATGCTAGATACATGGCCATTCAACTGTCCATATCCGAGGACGCGGCTATTCTGAATAGTTTTACTCTGTAGAGGTGTACACAATCCACAAGATCTAGTACATCGGCCGTGAACAACCATGGACTGTCCGAGACAGTATGCAAACATCGGATAACTGGTCCTAACCATCCAGTATGTCAGCGCCAGTAAATGACTACCCCTTCAACTGGGTTTGTTCTCCCCGGCATCGGGTAAATCAGCCGTATCGATCCGGTTTCCCTTGACAGCACACCACCATGGCAGGAGACCCAATTGTTGCAACCAGTGGCGAACTTAATCCCCACACTGTGAATGTCCCATTTCTCCCTCCTGGCGACAACTCGGTTTGGGGGACTCTAACCCCTATAGCACTTTGAGGTAGACACGGACTAACACCGACACACAATTAGCTAGACCCCATTCCCATATTGGGCTAATGTGGTAGCACGGCTTGGTTGTCCGGCGAATACTAGGTTATGTGTCAGTTTTTGGAAAACAAGTCGAAAAACATTTCCTTCTTAACATACCTCCCTCAGACAAGGTCCCGCCTTTCCTCGGGGTTTTCCAAAGCTTTTGTTTTTCCAAAAACATCAAGTTAAAATGTCCACTAGGGGACTTAATTGAATGAATTGGTGATACTAAAATATCTAAAGGGCTTGGTAACACCAAGATTATAAAGTGGATATAGCATATTAGATACATAAAACAGATAGTGGTATAGTCCACCTAAAAGAATAGTTTTTGAATCAAACTTTTATAAAACTTCAGAAGTAAAGCATACATGATAGATAATGATAAGTAAAACAACAGCAAGCATTTAGAGTGGCTTGCCTTGGCACTGGTCTTGGTCTTTCTCTTGAAATAAACTAGAGTTGCAATAAAAACCGCTCCGGGAAATAATACCGTCTTCGTTATCTAACGTCGTAAACTCAAAAAGGAAAACACCCAATCAGAACCAAACAAAGGAAATCACTTGACAAAAAGTAAACATATAGAAAGCATTTCATCAAACGAGTACTCTCACAAACAACTAGGGTGCACACCAACAAGCAGAACAGGCACATACAATACACATGAATAACACTAGAATAGGTGCTATGGATCCTCAACCAAAATGGCATGAGTTCAGTGGGTGTGACACTCTCATATCATTCTAAAATAAGTTTAAATGACTCTCTGGTCATTCATGAGGATGAGAAAAATAACAAGAAAACAACCTAGGAACACATACACATGCATAGGAAAAATAATAACAAGCAATACTACAAGCCCATAGTGACACATGCTTTTCTAAACATTGAGAAATAATATAACCAGTAGCTAAACACCCTAATAATAGAGACAAAACAATACCAAACATATCATGGCATCACTCAATGCATGAAAATAATCATGGAGCAAAACAACTGTAAAAACTAGACATGAAAAAGGGCTATTTAGACAAGCAGGCATGCATAACCATAAGAGATCATCAAACAAGATTTATTATAACATGATGGATATGTAATATAGCATAAAAGTAATAGAGAAAACAACACCTAGACATGCTAGTAATATCAAAATAACAATCTAATCAATGCCTAAAAAATTAAGCATGCAAATAACAACATCATGGCAGAAAATCATCCAAAACTATTATAGCATGACAAATTTATCTAGAGATTAGTCAAGCATGTAATAAAGTATAATAAGCTAGAATAACAGTATCTATGCTATGGAAAAACAATACTAAAGTATTTATTCAATTCATCATACCAATATGAAGAATAACATAATTTTAACCTATTTTTACTAGGAAAACAACATTTTGAGATATAAACTATAACAAGCATGGCTTTCACACACAAACCCTATCATACTAGTGTATAAATAACCTACACATGCTAGGAATAAATTTTATAACAAGAACATGATAACACAACAATTTATCAAGTCATATCAATAATAGACAGAAAAGGACTATTTACTAAATAATGCACCAAGCCTATTCTGTAACTCCTAGAATCATGAAAATCTAGTATAAGGTGCTCCTAGTCACTAGAAAACCAACACAAGTGTATTCACATCAAAATTCATCACCAATAAAATTAAACAATTCACAGAAGTGCTCTCTGGACTAAAACTAACATGCATGTCATTTTCAGACCACACCTCAAGTCAACACAAGGCCAACTACCACATATAGACATTATCAAGCGCTACTAAGAACAGTTGAGTTTGCATATTTTTGATACATAAAACTCAAGTTATTAAATAAATGGTGTTAATGAGTGCTTCTGCCGTTTATTTTATTTCTCCTAAAATAAATCAGAAAAACTAGATCTGCAAGTTGGAGATGGTTAAGAAATAGTAGATCTATATCAGTGATTTTTGGTTTGGCAGGATTCACTGGTTAACATTTTTATTTTGAGTTAAACCAAACATTAGAAAAATATCTACAGGAAAAAGGAAATATACAACCTGCAGAAAAATGTTATCGGGCTAGATCTGCGGAAAAACGGCCCGAGGCAGAGGCAGGCTTGGCGGGAAGGAGCAGCGCGGAAATGGGCCGGCCTGCGAGGAGATCTCCCGCCGGCGGAGGAGGTCAAACCTCTAACGCGTGGGCCCAACAGGGTCCACCGGTCAGTGGCGCACTTGCCCCGAAGGGGTATCTTCCCGTCGGATGGGGATCCGGCGGCTGAGATCTCGCCGCGTCAGCGTCCATCGGCGAGGACCAAGACGTGGCGGCGGAAAAGGACATGGGACGGCCGCCAGGGGCGGAGCCTCGCCGGAGATTCGCCGCACGCCCCTCTGGAGGTCTCCGAGATGCGCCGGAAGGTCGAGGAGGACCAGGGTGATGGTGCAAAACTGATGCCCCCACCGGCGCTTGCTGGGGAAGACTTCCAGTCGGAGTTCAGCGGAAATCCGCGGCGGCCGGCCATGTTACGGATGGCAGCGGACATGCGATGAAAAAGGAAGGGATTGAGGCTAGGAATGAGTAATAGGGATGGGAGGGGAGGCTAAGGGAGCAATCGGCAAGGGCGGAGAGCCCCTGTACCTTCCGCTCGACGGTGAGGTGGCCGGCGGAGGTTTCTGCCCGATTTCGTTGAGTAAAATGAGTTTCGGAGAGGGATTTTGCAGCAGAAGGTTGATTAGGAGGGATAGGAGGTGGCTTGACAAAGTTTCGAGGAAGGGGAAGGCTTTGGATGACCAAGCCTCGATGCTCCACGGGCGGCGTCCATGGAGGCTACGGATATGCTCGTTCGAGCAAGAGAGTGCGAGCTTGGGCATGTCTAGTGGTGTGAGTACGATGAGGAGATCCCGGAGGAAGATGAAATAGAGGGAGAGGTGGTCCATGGAGGAGGAGAGGTGAGTGCTCTTGGTGCTCATCAGTAGGTGTTCGACAGGAAAATAGGGGAGAATGAGAGAGAGATGGAGGAAATGGAGTTCACGGACGCGCTCTAGGGAACCTTGTGAAGCTAGTAGACAATGTGGTTTCGGCATATGGAGGCATTGCTCGGCCAGCTTGGCCAGCATTGGCATGCAAGGGTTGCCACCTTGTGATAACCAAGGAGAAAAGGACAATCATGATCCAGGGGTGATTCACATGTGAGGCCAGGTGACAAGGAGTTCCAGGAAGCAAGGGGACAGAAAATGGAGTGAGAGAAGTTCAAAAAAAAGGAGTTCTTGGTTTTCACCAGAAGGTGTTTGTGCTGGATTTCTTCAAAAATTTGAATATAAAACATGTCTAGAATATATAGGATGGAAATCTGAGCTTATTAGTGGTGGTCTCAAAATTTTCTGAAAACATTCTTTTCACAAATTTTTGTAATTTAAAAAATGGCTGAAACTGTTTTTAAATTTTTTCTTCAAAATTTTCATAACAACTTGCAAATTCTTTTGTATAAATAAGTCCCACATCACCATAGGAATGTTGGGTAATTTTTCCAAGATTTTATGAAATACTTTTCTTCACAAAATAATTTAAAGTCCATTTCTGGCCTTTTGGAAAATGGAAAATTATAAATAGTAAAATGTTTTTAAAACAAATATTTTTTAGTTGGTATGAGAGTGTACATAATATAGGTCTCAAAAGTGATTTTTAATAAACAACTCGTTTGAAAATATTTGAGACACCAAGTGGAAAAGGGGTGAAAACAGGAGTTTATTTAATAGGTTAAAAACCATGAAAGATAAATAATTAAATGGTCTTTGAAAAACAAATGGACCACATGGATATGATGTATAGGGTATGTAGAGTACAAGGGTAGGTTTATGGGGCTTGAAAACAAAGAGGAGTGGTTTTGAGAAACACAGAAACAGTGCATCAAGACAACAGAAATAGGATCAATATTTAGGGATGCCTTCTAAAGGACTTTGAAAGATGATGCCAAAGGGTTTCAATATCCAGAATAACAACTTGGATAGATAGCATAGGTATATATAATGAGATGTATGATGGTGCATTGATGATTAGTTCAAGATTTGTCATAGAAGCATGTCTCCAAAGTTGGAGATTTTTAAGAAAACAGAAGATGATATGAGCATGTGATGGAATATGATATAGATGCTTGATCTTGTTATTAATAGGTTTTATTCTATTAGAACAGAACACATTAATCAACAAACAGAAATAAATACTTCAAGCAAACACAAGATAAGATCACACAACAATGCAGATAAAATAACAAGACACACAAGATCACTCAAACAACAGAGTTCTTCAAATTAATTTCCAGGATGTTTTCTCATGTGTTAAATAGAGGTAGTGATCAAGCCACATCATTACAAGAGGAGTTTGTAATTTTTTTTATCTCAAAGCTTGTTATTTCCAAAATAATATAATGGAAGAAAAACCCAGGGGTAATATAGTCCCCTCTTATAGTTTTTGCAAAAGAAGGAAGTGAGAAGGAGTTTTTGAAATACTTGCAAAAACATCTTGGTTGAAAACATGTTGGAGATGATTAGCTCCTAAATACTTTTCATATAGTTTTGGTTCTGTCTTCTCAAAACTTGGCCTTTGGGTTTCTTCTAAAATCAAAACATTTTCCAAAAAGGTTTTTGCCAAAAGAGTGTGATGGATGAAGATGATAAGCTTTCTTGTCATGACTTGATCACAAGGGTTGTTTTTTAAGAAATTTATGGACATAGGTGTTCATGTTAGTTGTTAACAAACTCAAACAAAAGCACAATCAACAAGCAAATAGTAAAGAAACACAATCACAAGTCAAACATATTAAAAAGTTTTTGTTGGCCCTGTTTTTTGGGTTACTGAAAACAAGTTTTTCCTGTCTTCCAAAAATTGGGATGTTACAGAGACACACAAATTGGCCAAGACCAATATTGGGCAAGTGAAAACAATTCAAGATTCTATTTCCATATTGACTACTACACTTGATGATCTTCAAACCTTGATTCAACAAAGATTGCATAATGTTGATGATGATAATTCTAGTGTTCATAGTGATGCTAATAATTGTTTTGAGGCTAATTGTGAGGTGGATAACAATAATGGCCGTGGAGCTAGAGGAGAAAGAGGACGAGGAGGACATCTAGGCCGAGCCAATCATGTGGGTGCAAGGCGTGTTCCCAACAATGTTGCTGCTGAAAATCATAAAGAAGATGGTGGTTTGAGTAAGCCTAAATTTTCGATACCATCTTTCAGTTTTGATACTATGGATGTGGAGGAATATTTGCTATGGGAGCTGAAAATTGAGAAGGTATGGGGATTGCATGATTATACTGAAGATAGAAAAATTAAATTGGCTTCTTCTGAGTTCGATGGATATGCTCTTCGTTGGTGGGATACTACTGTGAGAAAGAGACATGAAGATGGTGAATTACCAATTATCACTTGGAATACCATGAAGAGTAATGAGGGACAGATTTTGTACCACCAAATTACATTAGACAACAATTTGATCAATGCAACAATTGAGGCAAGGTTCTATGACTGTTGATGCATATTATCAAGAGATGGAATTGATCATGCAAAGGGCACGTGTGAGAGAGCAATTGGAGCAAACAATGCAAAGGTTCCTTTCAGGTTTGAATTACAAAATCAAGGACATTGTTAGGCATCACCAATATCATGATATGCATGAATTATTACATCATGATAGAGAGGCCGAATCACATATCAATGAGGAGGCCAAAATAACAGCAAGAACAAGGGGCAGATTTCCCTTGAGATCATCTTCTATGCCTAGTACACCACCTCCACCTTCTGTTATTCGTGGTGTTTCATCATCCAAGGCCGAGCCTAGTACTTCTATTGCAAGGAAATCATCACAACCAGCAGCTAGTACCACGGGTTCAAGTGCATCTACAACAAGAAATAGGGATATGACATGCCATACATGTGGAGGAAAAGGTCATTTTAAGAGGGATTGCCCTAATACAAAAGAAATGATTATTAATGAGCACAACGAGTATGAGACAGGAAATGATGCTGATCCTAATAATGATGATGATGATGATGATGGTTATTTGAGTGATATTCCATTGGATGCTTATGCTACTTCTATGCCATCCATTATTTGCACACACAAATCTTTGAGTGTTATTCCTAGTCCTAAAAATCAAAGGTGCAATTTATTTCAAACCAAGGCTATTATTGGTCCTAATATGGCTTGCAAAGTCATTATTGATGGAGGGAGTTGCAGGAATTTGGCTAGCAAAGATCTATGTGCAAAGCTAAATCTGAAATACTTACCACACCCTTGTCCTTATCATATACAATGGTTGAGTAGCACTGGAGAGATGAAGGTGACCCATATGGTGCGTGTGGAATTTCAGATTGGTCCTTATAAGGATTCCATTGAGTTTGATGTGTTTCCTATGACAGTTTGCCACTTATTATTAGGAAGACCATGGAAATTCGACAGGAGTGTGAAGTATGAAGGAAGAGCCAATACATATGAGTTGCATCATCATGGTAAAACTATTATTTTGAGGCCTATGACACCACAACAAATTGTAAATGAGTCTCGTTCCAAAATAGAAGTGAAAGTTGAAAAAGAGAGTGGGAGGGATGAGGGAAAACAAAATTTACAATCTATGGGGAGGGGTAGTCAAAACAATTCGAGTGGTAAAAATAAAAATAAGAGAGAGAGCCTATTATGCATGTTAGCCACTAAAGAGGATTTGAGGGAATTTAGGGAGGATCCTACATTAGTCACTATTGTGCTTATTCACAAGGGAGAGATTTTGGTTTCTAATGACATGACCCCTATTTCTCTTGGTGTTTCTAATGTGTTGCGGGAATTTGATGATGTTTTTCCAGGAGATATTCCCTCGGGGTTGCCACCATTGAGAGGGATTGAGCACCAAATTGATTTAATTCCGGGATCATCTTTGCAAAACCAAGCCCCTTATAGAACAAATCCACAATAAACAAAGGAGATACAGAAACAAGTACAAGAGCTACTAGATAAAGGTTATATCTGAGTTAGTCTTTCTCCTTGTGTCATTCCTGTTATATTAGTCCCTAAGAAAGATGGTTCTTGGCGCATGTGTGTAGATTGTAGAGCAATTAACAACATCACTATTCGTTATCGTCATCCTATACCACGTTTGGAAGACATGTTAGATGAATTAAGTGGTGCTGCTATTTTCTCTAAAATTGATTTGCGTAGTGGTTACCATCAAATAAGAATGAAAGAGGGAGATGAGTGGAAAACAACATTTAAAACAAAATTTGGTTTATATGAATGGTTAGTGATGCCTTTTGGTTTCACTAATGCACCTAGTACTTTCATGAGATTAATGAACCATGTTTTGAGATAATTTATTGGTAGATTTGTGGTAGTTTATTTTGATGATATTCTCATATATAGCCAGAATGAACATGAACATATTGATCATATTAGACAAGTTTTGCAAGTGTTTAGAGAAAATAAATTGTATGGTAATCTTGAGAAGTGCACTTTTTGCAAAGACAAGGTCATATTTTTGGGATATGTAGTTTCTAAGCATGGAATTGAAGTAGATACATAAAAAATTGAAGCAATTCGAAATTGGCCTATTCCAACTAATGTGAGTCAAGTTAGAAGTTTTAATGGTCTAGCTAGTTTCTATAGAATATTTATGAAATATTTTAGTACCATTGCTGCACCATTAAATGATCTAACTAAAAAGGGAGTAGATTTCGAGTGGGGGGTTGCTCAAGACATTGCTTTTGATACATTAAAAGAGAAATTGATTTCGGCCCCACTATTAATGCTACCAAATTTTGATAAACAATTTGAGATTGAGTGTGATGCTAGTGGCATAGGTATTGGAGGTGTGTTAATGCAAGAGAAGAAACCTATTGCTTACTTTTCTGAAAAATTACATGGTGCACAATTGAATTATTCTGTTTATGATAAATAATTATATGCACTTGTGAGAGTTTTAGAGGTATGGAAACATTATTTGTGTCCTAAAGAATTTATTATACATTCTGATCATGAGGCATTAAAATTCTTAAAGAGCCAATCTAATTTGAATAAAAGACATGCTAAATGGGTTGAATTTATTGAATCTTTTCCATACATAATTAAACATAAAAAGGGATTGGATAATGTAGTTGATGATGCTTTGTCAAGGAAAAATATGCTACTCTCCAAATTAGAGATCAAGGTTTCGGGTTTGGGGGGAATAAGAGACTTATATGCTGAGGATAATGAATTTTCTATGCCATTTAATAAATGTACTAATGTCAAGGCATGGGAAAAAATTCATATACATGATAGGTTTTTGTTTAGAGCTAACAAATTGTGTATACCCGAGTGTTCTTTGCGTTTATTCTTATTACGGGAATCTCATAGTGGAGGATTAATGGGACACTTTGGACGTGAGAAAACATTGCTTATGTGGGCTAAAAAAAATTATTGGGCACATATGAGGAGAGATGTCTATAGATTTGTGCAAAGGTGCATCACATGCAATAAGGCCAAGTCCAAGTTGAAACCCCACGGGTTGTATACTCCATTGCCATCACCAAATACACCATGGGAAGATATAAGTATGGATTTTGTGTTGGGTTTGCCAAGGACAAAAAAGAGGGCATGATTATATCTTTGTGGTTGTGGACAGATCTAAGATGTCACAATTCATTTCTTGCCACAAGAGTGATGATGCTTCACACATTGCTAATCTATTTTTTTAGAGAGATAGTAAGATTACATGGAGTGCCAAGGACAATTGTGTCAGATAGAGATGTGAAATTTATGAGATATTTTTGGAAGACACTATGGGGGAAGCTTGGAACAAAATTGTTATTTTCAACAACTTGCCACCCCCAAACTGATGGGCAAACCAAAGTGGTGAATAGGAAATTGTCAACATTATTGAGAAGCATGATCAAGAAAATTTTGAAGGAGTGGGAGGAGTGCTTGCCACATGTGGAATTTGCATATAATAGAGCCGTGCATTCAACTACTCAATTATGTCCCTTTGAGGTGGTATACGGGTTCAAGCCTATTACTCCACTAGATTTGTTACCACTTCATACACAAGAGAGAACAAATATGGAGGCATCAAAGAGATTTGATTTTGTGAAGAAAATTCATGAGAAAACAAAAGAAGCAATTGAGAAGAGAGGACAACATGTGGCTGAAAGAGTTAATAAGAAGAGAAAGGAGGTGATATTTCAGCCAGGAGATATGGTATGGGTTCATTTTCGCAAAGACATATTTCCCACATTGCGCAAATCAAAATTGATGCCTATAGGTGCTGGTCCTTATAGAGTTATTTCAAGGATCAATGATAATGTATATAAAATTGACCTCCCAATTGATGAGTTTGGTGTTAGTAATTCTTTTAATGTGGCTGATTTGACACCTTACTATGGAGATGATCTTGCATCGAGGTCGATGCCTTTTCAAGAGGGGGAGGATGATGAGGACATCCCTAGCTCTTCACCTATTGTTACACATGATGATGTTCCTATACAAGCTAAAGAAGTAAGGA